>JAVQJS010003602.1:0-20164 GCA_036024795.1 Galaxias rostratus | reverse complement strand
ATTTAATCAAGGTCAGACATCACAGGAGGTACTCTTAAAGAAAGCAGACAGGTAGAGAGAGGGGGTTGAAACCTGTTTGTATAAAAGATTCAGTAAAAATACATTTGATCTGATTTGTTAGAAAGAGGGTTTAGGTAAAACATTAGCCGCCGCTGGCCTTGTTGTTGAGAGCTAACTGAGCAGACAGAGTGTTAGCTCTGTCCTTGTTATATGCTTGATGTATATCTAAGTTACTTTTGTATTATTTATATTTCTGGTATGGATATTTTGGCTCTGTTCTACGTAGTCGTTGCCTGCCTTGTCATAAGAATTTCTTTGCTCAGAATGATCCTGTATTATACTGTGCATTTGACAAATAAAACACTTGAACTTGAACTTTGAATTAAACTTCAGAAACATCTCAGCGATCGACCATGAAAACAAGATGCAGCTGAGCTCAATTTGTAGCTTTATGGCAAAAGCTGTGAATACTTCCTGTATGTACTGTGATTTCTTAGATTTTTTTTTTTTTTTTAAATATATTTAAATTTAATTGAAAAAAATTCTCATTGTCACTATATTGTATTTTATCTAGAATTTTGACTTTAATCAATTGTGGAATAAGGTTTTAACATAAAATGTTGAATACTTTCCGGATGCACAGTATCTTTTCATCTGAAGTGCCAATTGATTTTATTATGGCTTATTCTCTCCCCATGGACATACATGGGACGCGTGAAAGTCTCCTCACTTCAAAAAGAGTTCCAAGTTAGTCAAATTAGTATTGTAATCAATTTTACGAACACATCTCAAATGTATGGCCCACATAGACAGAGATGCCAACTAAACTGTTTATATCTTCACAAATTGTTGTTTAACTTTGCTGCTCAAGTTTACAAGCTAAAAAAACAAGACAGGTATTTTTTAATAACACAACCACAAAAGCATAAGCCTTTTTCAATTCCATTGATGTTTACTACATGGAAACATGTAGGAAAGTTGCAAATCCAAACTGTCATTACACATGCCCAATGTATGGATTATTAGAATCAATGATGGCTCAATAGTGGAGCCATATGGACTCAACTTCAGAAAATAATGTGTAAAGTATTAACAGGAATAGAAAATAGGTTGGGTACAACGTCATTGTTAAATCTTTAAATAAAAGGTCACTTAGAATTTGTTATGGACCAAAATGAGCAATGCCATCTCTTTGCCAATAAGTCTTTAGATCTTGGGTTTTCTGTAAAGTATCCATCTAGGATGAGTCTGCAGCTTTAATCCAAAACAAATGTACAAATTATGTTTGGTTTACTGCTAAAGCCAAATAAATTGTCAGGGTCAAAGTAGATTGACCATGATACACACAAACAGGATGGAGAGGCGAGAAATTTGGATAAAACAAACTGGCAAGGAGCTACTTGTGTATCTTGTACTCAGTTAAATGTCAAATATGTAGATCGATGTTAGATTTTAGTTGTAATAGATCCACTAGCTGAAAGGCCATTTGGAATTGAAGTAGTTTAGAAGTTGTGGTAGCTCCTTTCATGTAGAATCTTCTAGGGGCCAGATAAAATGTAAAGCTTCCAACTTTTTGCTTCCTTTCATCTCCCTTGACTGTGTGGCAATCTGAGGAGAACACTTTACCCGCAGGTACAAGGGAAACGGAAAAACAGTCAAACTGTGTTGCTCGTTTTACAGGGCGACCTGATTTGTTGGGTTCTGTACATTTTGTTGATACTCCATGAATAGGTCAAGCAGAAAGCTGACCCACAAAGCATTCATTTAAATTTTACATTCAAATCCATGCTGACAACATTCAGTGCTCCAGAAGACCTTGCACGTGTCCCAAAGTATTGCAGGGGATTATTTGCTGGAGTCCCTTGTTTATGCTGCTATCCTGATTATTCGAGATATAATGTTGATATACATAATGTGTGCTCCTGTATTACATAAATGGAAGACCAAACAAGCAAAAATATTTGCAACCTGAGTTTATTCAAACTAACTTTTTCAAGGTTGTTATTTCTGAGGGTAAAGAAAAGACTTTGATCAGAATGCAATGCACAATGTAATCCTGTTCATAATTTTCTATGACAGATTTATTGAACAAAAACAAAACAAATACCAACACTGATAACAGTTATCATAATTTGCAGGCAAGAATGTCAAGTGTTCTCTTATTTAAGTTGCTTAAGACAGGATAGGCCTTAATTTTCACTTAACTTCAAAGACATATCAGTATACAATACCACCCCTATAATTCTAGCGCCAGGTGACAGGTCCTAGATCTGTGGATACAGATCTGTGGTTTCCATTGTGGGCCACTCCTATTATCTCAACTTACATTTGCAGCGTTGCACTGGTGAAATGTATGTGACCTATCTATCATCTCCAGTGGCAAGTCTTATTAGCTATACAATCTCCCTACAGTTCTCTGACCAGCAGGACCACTGCTCTAAGACTAGAGTTGTATCACAGATCTCATTAACATATCATGTTGCATTACATTCACTTTCCACACTATCACATTTCCCGGCATTTGCTTAATATGGGCGAACGTGACACTTGAAACACTGAGAAAGCGAATTCCAACAAATTTCCCATAGTGCCTGATATAATTCTTGTAACAGTGCCAAAAAGAGCATCCAGGTAGTCTACACATGTATTGATAGCAATATATGTGTAGACTTTCTGGATGCTTTACTTGGCATTGATACAATAATTGTATCAGGCAATATTGAAAATTTGTTGGAATTAGCTTTTTTAGTATTTATGTGTATTGCCTCATTGTAGCCACTAATGTAATTTATTTAGAATGTACTACTCAAATTCACAAGAAAGCAGTGTTTGAATTTCTTTGCTGTAATAAAAAAAAAAATTCTTCATGTAGGTTTATCTATTTTTACATTTATTACCTCTGAATATAACATCGATACATTCTTATTGCTCAAATGTTTTCATGAATAGTATCTACAAAATGTTTGTACAGACTTGAAAAACGGATGCTTTTTATTTCAGAGCAGCAAATATACAGTATAAATAGAAGAAAATAGAGAGGACTGAAGTTGTGGATTCTGCTTCAAGAGGTCAAAATAAATGTCAATGTTAAGACATGGTTTACATTTTTCAGGCGGTTTCAACATTATAGCAAAAGCCAGGTTTGAATCCATCTGGTAAACACATATTTGATAAGGTATTTCTAGCAATGAATACAAAACTAGTCAGTCACCGAATATTGTAAAGCACAGATGTTTCCAAATTCTTTGATGAGCATTGGAAGTTGTTATCATTTAACAAAGTAATTTATAAACTATGAATATGAAACGATTGTTAACAAGACCATCAAAGCCAGATAGATTTATTATTCTCCTTAAACTACGGTAATTATAATAATAACCCTATTAACAATATTATCGTTATTATTATGACTACCGTATAATAATACTGATAATAATAATAACAATAATAATACTCATTTATTGCATTCTATATGATACATTTCTTGAAACACAATGTGCTTCCATTACAATGTGGGAAGCCTGATGTATTAAGGTGGGTATGAATTGTGTTTCTTGCTGAAATCTTACATCTCTCAGTTCTGAATGGAGCCCTATGGGAGCCCAGCGAGCCAATGGACACACACAGATTATGATAACTTGCTTCGCCCCTCTCCTCCTTCTCCTTCTTCCAGTAGAAAGGAAGGATCCATTTTCTCTGCACAACAACACAGGGACACTACTACCACCACAAGCTTCATTATATTTAAAGGGGTTTTACTCTTACATTCTTACAGACCCTACAGGGTGCTGACTTGGTCATGGATTTAATTTCAATGAATACATCCGTTATGTTACACATGTTGTACAAATTTTTTATAAATGAGTCCTAACTAATGAGGAATTCAAACTGTAATTGCCCGGTCGCAGATGGCTGACTTTGTAACTCTCCACCTATTGCTTTGAATACATGGGTGTGTGTTGAAATGACTGCATCGGAAATTAACAGCTTGATTGGTATTTAGCCGCAGTTAGGAGAGAATGCAAGGTTGGTGAGTGATCCTGTTCAATTCATGACACTAAACCATTTGCCCTTCCGGCTTTTTGACCCTCAGCTTATGATATGCAGTGTGCATCCAAATCCAGTTGAACCCATCAGTTTAAATCTAAGTTGAGAACAATGCACCAGAAAAGCCTGAGGGGACATTGATTCTCTGTCAACCAGTACAGCCTTGCATTTGTTCCAGTTGTACAGTGGATGGAGATACTACATTACAATTATAATTTCCAGCATTGTTGGACAGTTTCCCAATGTGTCCTTAACTATTTTATATGGTGCAAATGCACATTGCCTTTGATTTCTAGTCTTCCACCAATCCTTGAAGGACATTGTCAGGAAGATTCCTGAATGGGCTACAATGTTTCATATCTTCAAATGATCAATGGAGTCAATTGAAGGGATCATTAAAACGCTTAAATTTAAATAAAAATCACTTCACATACTGTGACTTATAGTATGGTTAGAGTTTTTATTCCTCCTGATAACCGCAGAATATAAAATAATGAAATCAATAATCTTGTGTTGACATAGGTTTGTGACTGAGAGTTACAGCTTGTAACAACATGTCTGCCCTCCTTCAGGACTACACCCCCTCCCGCACCCTCCGCTTTTTTTCTGATAGACTTCTCACCAGCCCCAGCGCACGGCTCAGCACCATGCATGCTCGGGTGTTCAGCTATTTGGCTCCAAGACTTTGGAATCCCTACCACTACACAGTTGTCCATCTGATTCCATAGAGTTATTCAGAAGGCAACTCGAAACCGATGTGTTCAAGCTGGCATATTCACTCTTAATCAACATTATTGTGTCTGTGACCGTTACTATCACTACTTGTCTGTCTTGTTTGTATGTTTTATATGTAAACTGAGAAACACTTTCAAATTAGGTTCTTTGAAATAAGCATTAGTTGACATGTAATAACTTGCTAATAAGTCATTTTAAGATTATGATTGCATGTTACTTTGTGTTCATGAGTCTTTATAAGTGTTAATAATAGCATAAAAAGGCCAGTCACTTGTGTGAATCTTTTGTACAGTTTGACGACACAAATAGAGTGATTGTAACCATGTTGGCTTTTGCTAACAAATTAACGTTAACCAGTCAGCTAGCTGGTGGGCGTTAAACTGGGTGGATGCTTTATTATCACTTATACAGGCTTATTAACACTCAATAATGTTTAATAAGGAAGTTATAGGTACTTATTAACACATCATTAGGTGTCAATTGTCGCTTATCACAAAGACCTTAATTTAAAGCATTACCAATGCTTATTTCCAAATGAATGAATATATCACTGATGTGTCTAATCTGGAACTACTTATGTAGATCATACCATTTTTTAACCAAAAATACAAATATAATCCTAAATTTAAATGATTTTTACAGTGGATTAATATGGGTAATTTGAGGATACACTTGTCAGTGGCAGGATTTCAGGCCCATTTGATGATGCACACATGAAAGGACTGTGGGGTGTCAATGGGATTTTGCCACTTCTATGCTACATTTTTATAAAGAAAGATGACAGAATCCTGCTGCCAACCTCAATAATGAAAGAAGGCCTTTTATCTATTTTCTCACTAATTGCTGTCTATCCATTACTTCAGACTGCTCTTTCTCAATCGACTCATGCATTACACTGAAATATACCATACACTACCATAATTATATTGGGAAGGCATTTATTTATCAAGCTTTCTTCAACTCACAGTGGACATGTGGACAAAGATCAGTTTCCTCAATGAAATCAGCTCAGCCATTTAAAAATATATAAATGTTCAGTATAATGTCACAACTTTTGGTCTCTAATATGGCAGCCTCATTCATTGCATCTCATTTTGGTTTGCAGTGTTGTTCACCATGAATGAATCACCATGAATCAAATATGCTACTTACATTGAGTTGTATAAAACTATTTCATACATACTGTTTTACTTTTTGAAGTAGCATAACATTATTCCCAATTTTCCCAGATCTATGTGATTCCGAGGCTCTAGATGGAGGATTCTCTTGGTGTCTCAATCAACTTTAAACATAAATACTGTGTTAAATCTCACCCTCCCATTCTCTCTCTCCTCCCCCATCACACCTCACTGATGGGGTGGACAGCAAGGTGACACAGAATGAAATATTGCGTAGGTGGCATTCTAGAACAGGCTGCTCCATTTTTCTATGAATATGACACAGCAGGAAGTTGCAGAGACTGTTATCCATTAATTCCTCCTTTGTCTCAGTTACATTTTCCCTTTTGCATTTTAAGTTCACAGAATATATAGGAAATATCTCATAAAATAACCACCATTCCAACCAATAGTAGATTAGGTGGTAGGAGATTTAAGCTGCACAGACAATAGCATGCTGTTGTTTTGCCCACACTTGAGCATTAATGTGACAAGTTACATATATGTCATGTATGCAGCAAGGTCTTACCTCAGATTCTACTTTGGTCATACGTGTTCTCATATGCTGCTTCATTCACAGTATGGAGGGTTCTTCTCTCTTGTCCCTAGGGAGCTAATTAGCCGCAAGTATGTGTCCCTTTGCTTGGATTAGATAAAGAAGACACGCCATCAAGAGTATGAAAGTACTGCTGTGTATGAACAAAATAAATCAATTGTTTAGTACAGGAGGACTGCGCACATTTCTTTCTCAATTGTTAGTGCTATTACATAATTCAATTTAGAGGGCTGAAAAGGGTGCATCAATAATTGATGCCACTGCAACTCCTGCTCCTGCTCTACTGCTCTCGATTATGTAATTTCTTCCATTTGTAAACACACAGACTGTACACTAAGTCTCATTGATAGCATGTCCTGTTTACCCCTGTTCATCAGCCCACGGACATCCCTCCTTTCAAAGCAAGAACCGTACTCGTCCCTCACATCTCAGGGTTTAAATACAGCAGTTTAGTTGGCCGTCCTCCAAAGCCAGCTCCCAAGCAGACAGGAAAAACATATGGCTTTCTATCGACCAGAATTACAAACCATCATCATTTTTATCACAGGCCAATTGGAGGTTTGGTGTGGCATGAGTGATTTTATGTGAGAGAACATATTAGGATGATTCAGCTGTACGCCAACAAATCTCTCTTCCGAATGCTCCTTTGCTGTGCTGCAACCCTCTGTCTGCCTTCATCCATGTCTCGCAGAGGTTTGTTTGATAGTTAAGAAAGGCATGTGAGCTTTCTCATCTGAGAAATGCAGTGTGAGGTATGTGTGATGTGTGTGAGGAAGAGGGTGCTCTGTCATCAGCTAACACTCTCAGACAGCATGTGAAAAGCTCCGTTACAGACCTAATGAATCAGTGACACTACCCCTATTAATTCACAAGCCTCTTCCTCTATCTCTCTCACTCCTTAGCTGTTTGGATAGCTCTTAAACCTTATCAGTGACTAGTGTTGTAGATATTCTCACCTCTTCACAGAAAATAACCGAAGTACCATGACGACAGAGGAACGGAAACGGGCAATGAAGTGCAATTGTATTCATGAGAACAGAGTAAGTTGGTTAACAGAAGAATTATCACAGACAGTTTAATCGAACGACATTCTGATTTGTTGTGTGGATTACTTTGTTGTCTTCTTTTGTTAAAAATGCAGAAACTTCTCAAACAGTTTCTTTATTTCAATGCAGGAGGTCACAAGTCATATACAAAGTCATAAAAGATAAGTCTAAACTCGTCAAAGTGAAACTTTGAACATACTGTATATACCAACAAGCATCTTGTGTACGTATGAAAAATATGGAAAATGGAGCACTCTCTTTTCCTGCTCCCAAGACAGTTATGTCCCTCATCCCCTGGTTGATCCTCTTTTCTTTCAGCTTAAAGGCAACATCCTGGTTTCAGTTCTTCAATGTAAAGGTGGCCCCTTAGACAGGATGCACAAAGCCCTTGTACACATGGATTTCTTTTCCCATCTTATCAGCCATTTCTTTTCCTGCCTTATCACACAGACGTTTTCACACACACAGACTACGTCCTTACAAGTAATTCACAATTTATCTCTTCACAGTATCACAGTAAATTTTCTCATATTCCTATCATAATGTGTATAGTGACATTGACTTTATTAGACACATGTTTACTTCTCTCGTTAGTGGGAGGAAGTGGACAGCACATAGCATTTAAAGGGATCCATACACTTATATTTAAGGATATGATCATTTCTTGGCAAGCTTTAGTACAATTATGTCCACAGTTACATTATTTTATTTGTCTAAACTACATAAATCATTCCATTAGTCATAGGGGAACAGCGTGTATTACCTTAAAGTATTGAAAAGACACGGCTACATATAGGAACACAAATGTATTTCGCTGCTAGCACCACTGGCCTTCAGTGGCTCAGAGAGGCACATGCTAGCTCTGTTGACCTGCTCCTTTATGTATCTGTCTCTACACTGGAATAACAGCTTTGACTATGAACACCGGTGGGGATGTCCACATTTACCACTACTCTCGTTCCAGATGTATATTCCAGTTCATCCTCGGCTAGTGAATATTTTATGGCTCATGATGAGAAAGCGTGGTGATGAAAGTGTTTCTAATAATGGGTGCATGCTGATTTGCTTTAAGTGCTTAAATATCCGACGGGTACTGCATTGCACAATACATTGCGTCAGCATGTTTGTACAAGTGAGTTTGTGACTATAGCTTGTCACAATGTGTCGTAAGTTAAGCCTGATCGTTGTGAAAAGACAACTGTAACCTTTCACATCGGAAAGACTTGTGTGACTTCTGAATAATATTGCTATTGACAAGAAACACAAAGGCACCATAATTGCTCATTGCGTCTGGTCTAAGGTCACTTGGGCATATAATCAATCCCTCCACCCACTCCAGATAACATTAAAAGAGACAAAGGAACAAAGAATATGGATTTATTCACTCTGGTCAGACAGGCATTTCAAGAAAGAACAATCAATAATTCATTTTTGTCCAAACTTTATATTTTAGTTTGATGCTTGAAGTCACTGATTCCCGAGAAGAATTCACTGAGACACAAATTCTAAAGTTATGCTGCTACTATGTTATTTCCTATAGCTTTTTGTCATTCTAATTGCTATCACAAGATGGATGGACGAAAAAATTAAATGTGATACACATTTTCAAAACACACACGTTGTAAATTCATGTAGGTGCTGAATGCTGTGAGTTCAGTATTTAATAACAATGTAACTTTTTGTAAAATGTTGTGCTTTATGATCTAAAGCATTCATTGGTTAAACTAATAACTGAAGACGATTTTTTCTTTTTTATGTGAGTAGGTAATCATGCATTCAATAACAAGATAAATTGGACCAAATTCACTTGGAAAATGTTTTTTGTATTTTATGATGAATTAACCGTAGAAACAAAGCATACAGACACAGCTCCCATCCTCCTTTATGTAATGCAAAAGATTGAATGCTCAAATCAGAAAAATGCATTTAGAGTCTTACTTATTATAAAGATATAAATGTCACACTGAAAAATGCCAAACACTTGAAATAATTCCAAAACACTAAGGCCTAAAATGACACAACAACATTAAAAAGAGTACTATCGTGTTTTTCTTGAAAAGATTGCCTTAATTGATCAAAATTGACATCTGGAACTGTTAACTCTCATCTTACTGTCCCCTGAAGACTCATTTAAACGTAGAGCAGTGGCTGGGCCTATCAGCCACATTACCTTTAGAAATGTCAAGAACTGTAGTCCTTGGAAAGCTTGGCTCCGCACCATGTCTGTTCTGCAAAATAACATTAAATTATAAGCAAATATTAGATAAATACAAGATTTTAGCATCTACTGTGAATGTTCCAACGACACACTCAAAGGATATTGCCTCCGTCCCCTACCCGCTTTGCCCAATTCAAATCCATCAATGGAAAACATTTGCATGGAGCACAGCAATAAGGGACCCATACCCTCATCCAACCATTTGAAGAAGGCTTTTAGTCTTTTTTGGGAAGTCGTGGCTTGGCAGCCCTCGACGTGCAGCCAAACCAGAAGGCACTGCACAGTATCTTTCCTAGCTTTTCCATCTTAGCTCTCTTTGCAAACCACTTCGAAGTTAATTACACTGCATTTCAGCCCACAGACAGGTGAAGCAGAAAGAGTTTCTTACAGCCGATGCCCATGTTGGAAGAACAATGTTCAATGTATTTCCTAACTGTAAGTCATATTCGGTCCACTTTAGGTTTAGCTTTAGCCAAGTCCCAGTTTGCTGGCGAAGTTATTTAGAAGTAATTGCTCTCGTAGCATTCCGAATGGAGGTCTACACAGGTGCACGGAGAGTAGAAGAACCCCCCATCATTACGCTGGGACAGTGAGATTAAGCCGTCGAGGCCTGCGATGTCACGACAGCACCATTATGAGCTGTTTAGACGGAGCACGGGGGTCCTGGCCAGCGTTGCTAATGAGGTATCAGTATTCTGCCCGAGGAGGGGCGCATGCAAAACATCCAGGTGGGCTATCAGGGGACGTGATTAATTATTTACTGAGGGATAAAAAAAGGATTGAATTGTACATGAGAAGAACATCCATCTAAGACTTGGAAATGTACGGCTGCTCATGACATACAATACACTCAAAACATTCCAGTACAGAGTGACTGCAGGGTTACTACAAAGACAGACAAAAGGGAAAAGCTAAATACGCTATCGCATGCGACTTAGATGGCTTGCATACCAGTAAATTAAGATTACGTTGGTCAGTTCATACAAAACGGAAAGAGGAGAGAAAATGAAGAACAATGACTGAACATGATGAACAGAGTTACCATCCTAGACCTTTTCTCTTTGCATAATTAAAAAGTGAGAAACTCACGTGTGTAGCACGCCTCACCAAAATAAGTCATCCATACTTTTTTTTTCTGTTGGTTGAATATATACAAAAGGCCCTGGGCCATCTTTGTCCACCAGGGAGAGGCTGTGGAGCAGCGTGAACCCACACAGAGCGGTGATTCTGTTATTGTATTGACTTAACGTGGTTTCAGAGTGCGTCTAATCTCATTAGCCCTCCTCTCAGAGGAGCAGCTCTCATAAGCCTTCCTTCCCCCTAATCAAATTGCATCACACTGTATAAGTTGTTATGTTAACACCAAATGATGGTTTATCTTCATATCCTGAGCATGTTAAACATGTCCTAGTGTTTTGCCGTAAGTCAGTCTTATTAACGAGCCGATCATAGGATTGACATGAAGTACGTAAGAACAACATCATGCGGTCTGGATTCATGTAGTAATTACATTAAAAGCGACCAATTAAGATATCAACCTCTCCCCTCCCTTTGCTCCCTGCTCACCTTTTCTCTGGCACGCACGCACGCACACACACACACACACACACACACAGACACACACAGACACACACACACACACACACCCACACACACACACACACACACAGACACACACACACACACACACACACACATGGTATGGTAATGTCAGGCGTTGCCTCCTTACATGACGTAAAGAGACAACAGTTGAACTGTTAACGCTTGGCTAGGTATCTAACCTTTTTCCTCCTAGAGCTACAGGTTCCACCATAGCCTTGAAATAAATGGGATTTTGCATGGCTTACATTAAAGAATTTCAATTAAAGTGATATTTGTCTTTTTTGAAATGTAACCCTTTTATGATATACATACCACTTTGAATTTGCACTCTTCCACCTTGTCAGGCTGGTATAACTCTCTGATGAGAGTAATAACGGACAAAGTTGCTTCCTTTCTAGACAGACGCATATTTTTCTCTACCCCTGAGGTTGTCATGGCCATGCTGTATATGCAATGCATTCTCAAATCTTTCTTCGCACACTCAGGTGAACCGTAAGGCATTACAAAATATAGAACAAGTGGGAGGGCTTGGGTGTCTGCCTATCAAGGTCGGTTTGAATAATTTCCATCACTCCCTCCCGACTGCTCAAACACATAGATGTCTGCTCTAACCTCTGCATTTCACTGAATTTAAAAAAAATTCGATCACTTTTCGTGCACGCCGCATGCTCACAATAGGCCCATGTTGGCGTGCGGCAGAACATAATGAATGAGAACTAAACGATACTGCGGAGGTGTCAGGATACATGGGAGCGAGGCGTGACGTTTGTCGGGGTGCATGTGAGATATTTACGTATGCGCGTGAGAGACACATCAATTCACGTGTCAAAGCCGAGTAAGAACTAAAGTGGGAAGCCATGCGTGAAGTATTCACCTTGGGAAAGGCACCACGTCTCTGGTAAGATGAGACATGGCATGGACGCTTGTTTGGGCGTGGCATGGAAAGGTAAATGGGTTCATATGGTCCTTAGGATTTCATTGATGTGATCTGAGGATCACCGACCGTTTTTGCCAGGACTTCAGATTAATTGATGCTCAGCTTCTCCCCCAAGAACCAAGAAGTGGAGGGCTTTTTTTCATTTTCTGACAACTTCAATATTATAGTTGAACTACTGAATAATTGGTGTGTTTGTATCCAGCCAGCCATCCATTAGCTTATCCTTTGAAGAGTTGTAGGGGGTCTGAAGCCTATCCCAGCCAACTCAGGGCAAGAGGCGGGGTACACCCTGGACATGTCTGACAGGATATTGGTATCCATTATTTATTATCCTGCGATAGCTGCTTAAATTTGTTCCTAATCTTGTTTTCTAATCTACATTGAACAGTCCTTTAGATATGCAACAAACAATACAAACACAAAAGGCATAATTTCTTTATGACAGTTACAAAAACTTAAATTCAGTATTCATGACAACTTTACAATTGCTCTACATAATTTATTAATATGAATTTAAAAATATCAGACCTGCATTTACAGATGCATGGCTGGTTTATTCTACTTTAACTGCAACAGGGATAATGCATTAGCTTAAGCCCTGAGGTCAATCTACACAGCAAAGTTGTGTCTGCTTTATGGAAAAAACATGTATTGTTATGCTCAAATCTTTGCCAGTGGAAAGATTCTATTTCCAACCAGATATCAACATTTTTATAGAAATGGTTTTAAATATCCTGACACCAAAATTATTACCTTTAACACGGGGCATGTCATCCTCGTAGTTCAATGATTAATGCTGTTGTTCGATTTACGTATCCGCACACCTTCTTAAAATCTCAAATATGTTTGAGGAGATGTCTTTTGAATGAAGTAGTCTAGGTCTACACTCTTACAGAATGAAATATAAACCATAAAAAGCAAATACTTTAGAAAACATGTTTAAAAAAAACGGTGTGAATTATACCGACATCCCAGGCAAACCCAGGGTTTTACTTTGAAGGCAGCCAACATACTTTACAACTTCTCACAGCAAGGCCCAGCTTTTCACATGATGTTAATGAATCATGACACTTGCCTTTTGTGGATACAGTTCAAAAGGAGCCTGCCCAAATGGAGAATGTCTGACTGCCATAGGTTTTTCCTTACCTTTGAGTTAGGACTCTTGAGGGTGCTCGACTGACCTGTTCCCTTCGCGAGAGAATAATTGAGAAAAGAAAGACTCCAACCCTGTGGTTTTAGAGCCTTTAACGGCACCCCTGGCATGAAAAATGGAACACCATGACATTTTCTTGCCTTTCATATTAGTTGGAGGAGTCTGCTGGAAGTCCCATGAGAGGTATCCAATCATGAGGAGGCTATCCTGCCCTGTTTCTGCCCTTGAGATGAGTCACACAGTCTTTGGAAGCCGAGAGGTTTGGGGAGAGTCAATGATGAATGAGGATCCTGCAATTAAATTACCATAAGTATTTCATTATATCTGCTCCAATGCCACTTTCCGCTCTGTTTTGGGGGAGTTTGTTTTTAAGGGTTCAAACAATGTGTTGTGCTACAAATAACCTACGTGGAGACAGAAACAATAGCGCCAGCAGTTGCCCGACAGTTTTACGACATTGGCAATATTGAGACTGGAGATGTGGAGACAGACAGTTCAACTCATTGTGGCACAAACTGTCTAACGTGTGACGTGTGCAGAACCAGGCTCATTCTTTTACATACACCCAGTAGACAATGTTTGGTGAATCATTCATTCAACACATTAAATCCAGCCAAACGACACGGCAGTTACAGGGCCTGTGATCTGCGGTTGTTTAGTTTCTGTCTCATGCCATGTTAGGCCTCGTGGCCCTGGGGACGAGTGCCACATTTGACACAGAGCTTTTCCCCTCGCTCGCTCAGCTGTGAAGTTACACAGGAAACAAGACAGCCCCCTCTGCATACGGTTCTATCTGGTTGTTACGTAAAGGAAGCTGCTCTCCGTCGCCAGTGGAGTGGTTTCCTGTGCACGGCTTGAACTTTTGGGATCAAAATGAATTTCCTAATCAAAGGCCTGACTTCCCTTAGTGAAACCTGCCTAATGGAGTTATGCCGCGCTCCACATTCATGTTGACAGCACCCTTGGTTTTATCTCACCATTAGTGCCTTGATTTACAATCATCGGGACATGTCGAAAAACACGGAGATTTCGAGCAATTGCAGAAGGGGGTTCTCTGTTCCCAGCGCAGATTTCCAAACCTCAAGGCATCCCACTCAGACACACGTTGAGCGTTTGTAAATGAGAAAGGGCAAAGACAAGGGTGGAGTCCGAAACCCTTCAGATGAGCCTTATTACCCTGTCGTCCACGTCTTGGAAGTGATCGCCAGGTAAATGGCTTTGGTTCCCCATCCCACCCAAAAGGTCCACTGCTTACAGTCTATTCCCTTATTTAACTGGGCTATTCCGATACGCACAGTGTAATTCCCTAAGGTACACTGTACTATACGTGGCCGGTAAACTTGCATTCATAATCATTTTTAGTCAAATGCCAACAAGGGTAAGATAGAGATGGATGTATTCATTCTTAGAGGTAAACACAAAACTATGTACAGTCTTAGGCAGAGGAAGGAAGGACATATTACGTGTTTATTTCACCCCACCTCCCTTAGGTCTGTTAGTATATTTAATGTTTGTGTTGGACTTTTAAGATTAAATAGTGTTTCACATATTTGTAGAAAAACTGAATAATGCAGTTTAACATAATTGTGGTTTCTAACATCTATGTGTCATCTTACAATCCTCTGCCTGTTATATTTAGCTTGAGCTGGCATGAATATAAACAGCTGCTCACAAAGAGTGTGAATGCATTTTCTTCCGACAGTACCTTGAGATGTCACATCTGACCTCTGTAAGAGAACAGCAGGAACTTCAATTGTTCTATTCACTCAGTGGTGCAAGTAGCGCAAGCTCTCTGTATCATGGTTGAGATTCCTTCTACCAATTAATCTGCTGTGAGAAGCGCACTTCCTCCATAAAAAATGGATCAAACTGAATCCTATATGAAGCTATTTGACCATTGGATATACACCGGCTTCACATTATATGTTTTGCAGATGTAACAGACTATTCCATGGAAGAATGGTAGTTTATGTATTCCACTCTTATGATTTGTGTGCAGCTTTTCTTTACACGTAGCTTTCTCAGCTATCGGCAGGTCATTGGTATAAATATGTTGTGTACCCAGTTAAATCCCCTGGAGAGTTAGTAAATGTGACAAAGTATTTAATCCACTGCGTCATGATTTATTGTTATATACAATAAAGGTAACTTCCCAGACACTGACCATTCGTAATCTAAATATTAGATTGCTGTGGAGTGCAAAGCATTTAGTGTGATTAGCTATAAAAGAAAGTAAACATCTGCGGTAATCATCTAGGAACATCAGAAAAAGAGGAACTCAATCTATTTGATCAAGAATGGCTAAGATGCAAGTATAAATTTCCAAGATGAGCGAAGATGTTCTGTAAAAAGATAATGATCGTGTTTTGCATTTTGATTGAAAAAAAAAAACGCAAGTCTGTAGAAAACTAGAACTTAATTATATATTTATTTATATATCTTTACTTTCAAACAATTAAAATAAAAAGCATAATATATAAAACACAACTTCAGTGAACATAGACAGCACCCCTTTAACAGTTCTCATATTGACAGTGTGACAACAAAACGAAACATAAAAACGAAGGTTTTCTTACATTTTCACTTTCACTTTAGTTTCTTTCAATTAATGTGTAATTGAAATCCTGCACAAAAACCTTTGAGGGAAAAAATATATATTACATCTTTGGGGCTGTTGAGAAGCAAATCTTTAAACATTCTTTGTTCAGACAGCAATCATATGCTGGGCCATGTTTCATTTTCATTATAGTAGCCAGTCAACACAGAGGCAGAGCAAGTTTCGACAAAAGAGGTACTTCAACGAGTAGAACATACAGTTTCTGGACACAATTCCATTGA
Organism: Galaxias rostratus; assembly: GCA_036024795.1. NCBI lineage: Eukaryota > Metazoa > Chordata > Actinopteri > Galaxiiformes > Galaxiidae > Galaxias > Galaxias rostratus. The sequence continues at coordinate 3,875 of JAVQJS010003602.1, read as the reverse complement.
TTATATACATTGGAGTGGACTAAAGAAAGGCATCGCATGAGGATTTTGTGATTGTATGCTTCAGATTTTCTGTTCCTGTCCATCTGCCCACCATTGACACAGGGCCGTGCAGCTTCTCAAACAGTCCCCCTGCTGAGGCAATCTCATTTAACAGAAGTACCAAGATAGCCAAAGCACAGGTAGAAAAATAATCTCAATCACAATAATAGTAGATCCATGGTCTTTGACACATTGAAGGTCCGACATGTTGTTCTTTGTACATTTCTGCAGTGGGTTATTGGAGGAGTTGTGATCCTCTGGGACCAGATCTAAGCCGTTGGGCCCATCACTCAGACTTCCTTTGTTCTGACCGCCATTCTTTATGGGGTCAACCTCCAACATCTTAATCTTAGAGATGTTCTCCTTTTCTTTTAGGGGGTTGTTGGTGATCTGTCTGCTGTTGTAAGAAGAAGGATCTGGTAGACCCTTATTAGACATTATTGAGGATTTGTCATTGTCTGACAGGCAGCACTGGGGAATAGCTGCCCTGAGCGGGCTCTCTGTACTTGTGTGTTTTCCAGAAGGGATCTTCGAACCAAACGCACTAATCCAAGTGTGATGAGGGCTATCGTAACACCCTTCTAAGTTGGAACTTTCTAACCTCTTTAAATCTTTTCCCGCAAGTTGTGCTGGAGCGTGACATTGAAGTTCTGAGCTCGACCCTTTGAACCCCTTGAACCAGTCCCACAAGGTTCTGGCCCGGCAGTCGCAGATCCACGGGTTCCCATTAAGACGCAGGTACTGTAGAGAAACCAGAGGTGCCATGGTCTCCCCCGTCAGCGCCGTCAGGTTGTTAAAGAACAGAAACAGAGTGGTCAAATTTCGCAGGTCATGAAAAGCCCTGTGCTGCACTACGGTCACCCGATTCTGATGCAGTAGCAAACGATCCAAGTTGACCAAGCCTCGCAGCATATGGTCCGTGACGGTCATTAACTTATTGTTGTGTAGAAACAAGTAGGTTAGGTGGGCCAGGTCCACAAACGTGTCATCATGAAAAGTCAGAATGTTGTTATCCTGAAGGTAGAGGTGCTGCAGAGAAACGAGTCCTTTAAAAACCCCCACAGGCAGTTCAGACAAGCGGCACCTGTGTAGGTGCAGCGTGTGCAATCTGGACAGGCCTCGAAAGGCAAAGGGGCTGATAATCCGCAGGTCGTTGTCCCCCAAGTCAAGCTCCTCCAGTCTCTCTAGGCCATAAAAGGCTCCGGATTCAATGTGGCTGATGTTGTTGGAGTAGAGCCACAGCACGGTCAGGTTCCTGCAGGGGCTGAAGCTGGTGGAGCGCACCGCCGTCAGCCGGTTGTTCTGGAGGAAGATGCGCTGGGTGTGGGCAGGAATCTCCGTGGGGATGTGGGAGAGGCCCTGATGCTGACAGGCCAGACTAGGCCGAGGCTCACTGTGACATATGCATGGCACTGGGCAAGCCTCCACCCCCGGCACTGACTGGAGCCATAGGACCAGGATGTAGAGTTCTCCGACTGTAACAGGGGGAGAAATAGAACGAATGAGAGTGTGTTTGTTGGGCTTTGTCGGGCTTAGTATATAAGCCAGTGTGTTTCACTGACTTATGGCCTGCTTCAAAGGACTTGTGAAATGGATTGCTCTTTGGCTGGAGGATTACAAACTGGAATAGTTATTACTGTACATTTAAGAGAAAAACAACATTGTAAATAAAAAAAACAATCAGCATCGATATGTTTAATAGCTTGAGGTTTTTAAATGAATGACCACAGCAGTATTTAAGTAAAAAAAAAAAAAAATCAGTTCTATATGTTTAACATTTTATAGTGGTTGTAGTTATAGTATATAGACACAAAATATGCCGAGTTCCTTACTTCACAAAATAAAGAACCTTTTACTTGTAAATGTTGTTTAAATCCTAAAGAAAATGGTCAGTACTTTCTGAAGGAATGGCTCACCATAATGTTTAGCCAAGATATAAGCTTTTAATCCTCATCAATTCCTTTGCATCATAAGAACTAGGTACAAATAATTGCCTTGAATTAGTGTCTCACAGAACTAAACTCCACACAATGCACATGGAAATCATCAAATACTATAAAAAAGGGAAAAATTGTCACTAAGGCTCGCACTTGAGACAGGATTTGAATGATTCATCTGGATTTTTAGTGAAACGAAAACATTTTTGGATGACATTGCTTTCCAGTCCCAGTGCTACGATTACATGTATCTGTTACATGCTGTTGAGTGTTCAAATGGAGCTCATTTCCTGAGTACTCTCCAGTAGTTCATAGAGCTTCCTCTCAGTAAGTGCTCCATCTCCATTTGTCTGAAAATCCTAACTAACACACGCCATAGGATGGATTATAAACATCATTGGAAAAGAGGCAAACTGCATTGCAGTACAGTAGTATGTTAAGGGATGGTAAGGTTTCACAACTGAAATCACAAACCTTGTACCAAAGAAGCTCAATCATTTGAACCTCAGTCTTGTTAAATATGGTCTCCTCAGTGAGTATTCAATATCATTATAATGTTACATAGACCAGCATGGTCATACCCTTTGTGAAACTATTCTCATAATCGGGTTACATTACAGACATAACTAAACATTCATCTACAATCCAGCTGTTCAAAAATAAGTATTCTCTGTAGGATCCGTCCAAAGCTACCAAGTCAGACAAACCTGTATGACAGAAAAATAACAAATACCTTTTTAAGAATTACAAAGCTAAGTGCCATTCAAAAAAAAAATCTAAATGGGATGCCAAATAGTTTAATATATTCCCAGTTCATTTGATAGTGAGGTACTTCCCCAAGTTACACAAAATGCTTGAAAGTTACAAAATAAACCAAAATACCTTTAACCTGCGGGGTTTCATAATTTAAGAGTAAGAGAGAGGCCTTATATAGTTAACTTAAATTATCCATTTGAAAAGAACAAAAGTTTGCCATACTTGTCAGCTTGTGTGAAACAGAGATTCTGAGATGGTTTGCTAAAATCCTCAGTATAATTGAGATTGCATTGTAAATTGTAATTATGTTGTCATTCTTGAGTGTTCTTAGAGCATGGTATCTAAACGAGATCAGCCGGAGCAATAGAGCCTTTGCAGAAACAGGACATCTTATGAAGAAAATGCAGATAGGCCATCAAACTCAGACAAACAGTCAAAGTTACCATGAGGCATACTGTAGACATATTTATTTAGTGAAAATTAGAAAGATATTATATAGTATGGGGACATACATATATGTTTAGCTAATCAGCTTGATCTGATCTTCGATCTCCTGGTTATGAATGGGTTCCCCTGGTATTGTGTTGTTAAACACGGTTTCAGGGCCTTTTGAAGGTAATCGCTGCACCTTAGGTAACAGTTTACTTGCTTTACTGCAGGACCATTCTTGTCATTACGCCAAACCCTTCTGTTTTTTTGCTGAACCGATTTTGTTTCCTCAGATAAGAATCAATGGGTGCCCTCCTCTATGCCGGTTCATCACAGCTCTCCAAGTGACTTAAGAGGTTGGCCGTGTGTGGCACCTGTCACTTATAATCAAATTAAACAGAATTCTTTGAATTACATCCGAAGAGTTCCTACTCAGTTTTAAATAGTAAGACATGAAAACATACTCCAAACAAAGAGTTTATGCTAATAACAACAGTTTTAGAATCTCTCATGAGTGCAAGTTAAAGTTGATAGTGTGATGGCAGAAATTAGACTGCAATAGTAAGGCCTAATCTTGTTTCAATACCAGACTGCGTGAACAGATTGTTTGTCATAAATTAGTGTGGAAGGCTGTTTAGTCTAAGAAGGAAATGTCTCCAAGAAAGAGTGTTAAATCTACATTTCCTGTTAGGAACAAAAGGGTTCTTATCTGTG
>JAVQJS010003598.1:0-26946 GCA_036024795.1 Galaxias rostratus | reverse complement strand
TTTTTACAAAAACAATTTGTCACAAAGCAGCTTTACAGAAATATGGATGTTATGGACATAAAAGATTTATCCCTACCTATCTACCCCTAGTGAGTAAGCTATAAGCGACAGTGGCAAGGTGTTAAACAATGCCTATCCTCCGTCTTCATTGTCTTATTTATTGGATTGATTCAATAATGCTTATTTTAAAAATCTTATCATAATTATTTTCCAAATGTGAACTCAATAAATTCCCACCCCAAAATTATTTAAATACTCTGAACATCGATGTATCAAAACTAAATATCACAAATTCAGTTCCAGACAAATATTTTTCAGATATCAATCATAATTGACTAGTCCTAATTCGGCAACTGTGTTATTTTCACTACGGAATCACTTTCAACCACTGTTGAGATAGTCGTTGGCATGGGCATGGTGTTATACCGTCGCAGCAGTGGTTTGAGCGACAGTTGTACACTCAATTGGCGCCCGTGGACTATTTAGCCGCCAGGCTGCCCGTTCCCAGGAAAGATTCCACCCACGCCTCAAGTGTGGATGAGTACCCAGGGGCGTAGGTTTGTGTTGGACATTGTAGCTAAGCCCCAATACCCCCCATCCTGTTTCTCAGACACACTAATACAATTCTGGCACATTTACTCTTTATTAAGGAGGTTCACAATTTCTGGATGTAGGGGACAGACAGCATGTGGTTTATTTGGGTGCGTTGTTGAGGGAAACTGTCTTGATCATGGACGAATTCCTTTCTAATTCAGTAGGCGAAAAAAACAACTGGTAACTCATGTGTGCACTACAACTGGTCCTTTTGTTTAAATTGGGTATGTGTTATTCACTTGGGGGGTTAAATTGGAGGACTCCAAATATTGTAATCTATGCCCTTGTACATCTGCAACAACCTATGAAAAAAACGATAAAGGTGGCCTATGTGTGCCTACTGGTTGTCAAAAAAACTGTCATTTTAAATGAACCTCACTGGAATGCTTTCACAGTAAACTGAACGGGTCGATCTAAATATAAAGTAGGCCAAGTGAACACATAAGTGACTATGTGTTTGTGTCTCTGTGTATGTGTTGTGCACGTGGGTCTATGTGTGTATCTATGCATGTGTATGTGAACATAATAGAGGGGGGAGGGAGAAATAGATGCTGTAAATGAGAACAAACAGAGGGAAAACTCAAAACACATGCTCCTGTGGTTTGGAGAGGAGGGTTTTTTTCATCCACCGCAGTGAAGTTGTAACAGGAATGCGGTGTGACTCCCATCACATGGAATGAAAACACATGCCTGTGCCAGCAGGGTGGATGTAACATTCTGTTGTGGCCCATAGTAAGCTTCCCAGCATTAGGGCTTCTCCCTGACACATAACCACACAGAGCTTTACTCACGTCACAGGACCAGCCTCGATCAGATCCAAAATGTCTGGCACAACACCACAGGTGTGGCCGACTCTTCTTGGGAGACATTGGCATCAATCCCAAAATGTTATGAAAAAACCGATAGCTCTGATTCCTTCTCTCATTTATCTCTTCGATCAGCCAGCCATGCAGCTCCTGGAGAAGTATTCAGAAGCGTTTACTAGTTGTAAGGGTGATGCCACTCCCAGTCTGAGGACACCCTGAGGGTTTGGGGTATTGAGCAAACGTTGGCAACCTCAAAGCCCTCAATGCGCGTGTTCATCAAGCGACCAATGGGATATTGTGGATCTGCTCCACTGTCAAGATCTTTGGTTCCTGAAACTGGCACGGTGTTTTCACTTCATCTGCTTCCTTCTCTTCCGCCACACACTCTTGCGCTGTCCATCCACAATCTCGCCGTCTCCCACAACCCCCCCCCCTTCTCCCCGCCCCCCAACAATCAAACACACACTACATATGAGGATTGTTAGTATTGTTTTCCAGTAGAACAGGGTCAGGCATGGGAGCGGAGAGCAGGCCAGTTGTCTCATCCTGGACACAGCCCCACAGCCGTCCTAAAAATGTGTCCCCTCTCTCTGTGGGGCTGGGTGGCAGCCAAACATGTGGCCTCCCCATGTCAGCGAACCACCATTCTCTGCTCCCACTTTTCTAAGACTTTCCCAAAGACAAAAAGCTGCATTCAACTCTTAAGTGTTGGCAGTGGTGGCTGGGGTTGACTAATACTTCCTGTATGAATTCGTTCTTTGACTTTTTTTATAGATGGGAACCACAACGTTGAGTTGTGCCCTGCCTGCCAGTCCTTTGATGAATACAAACTGGGTATTAGTATGATTTGATGATCCCCCCACATGCACAGTGTTCAGTGGTGAAGTGTGTGCGAGCAGACGCAGCGACAGACTTCCATCTGCCATACCTGACTTAAAGAGGTTTAGATGACGCTACCCGACACCTACCGGTAATCCTATTTCAAATTGCACCCTCAACCATGAAATCCACTCACAAGGGGGAAAATACACAGTTATGGAGTGCGGAGCTTTTACAAAGATAATCTTCCCCGTTATTTTTCTGTGCTGGCTTTAAAGGAACAAAAGCAGAAAGGTACAATTAAAGCATTGGGTTGGATGCAACCGCTGCGTACAAAAGATGACTAACCCATAAGATGTTAGTCAAGGCAAGGTTAGGATTATGTGGATGTGGAGAAATAGGACAAGGTGTTCTAGAATCTCGCTATTCCATGGACAATGCTTGGGGACATTCCTTCCCCCAAGCAGTTTCCTGTGGACAGGATGCTGTCACACTAGAAGGTGGTCACAGATAGACATTTGAACCCTGTGGCGGGGCTGGTCTGGCATCCAACCCCTAGCTGAGACCCCAGTCCAGCTAACCGTCTATGTCCGGCCACGTCCTGAACTGGATGCACACAACCCCACAGGGTGAATTACTAAGTGGGTTGACGCTCCGGGGAAGTCCAGGCAGGGAAACCAAACCCCAGGGCTTTGCTGTGAGGGAATAAAGCGGATTGGTTTGGCTTGTATTCCGTGTGCTGTGCTTATAGGAGCCATGGAGATGAAGCAAGGTAGTACACAGGGCACAGGGTGTGACAGGGCCAGCGTCACCTGGTATATCTTCCCCGTCTCGGCTTGTCTGAAAGTTCCGCCTGAACGCCTCGGCCACGCCACCAGGTTGATCAGGGATGACAGGCGATCTGCTCCCGCCTTCAGTCAACTGTCACGTGAGGTCACACGCAGTCCCACACACTCCAAACACAGGTATGTGACATGCAAAACCTAATATCAATGTAACACATTGGCACACCATTCTCTGCTGTTCCATTCTATGCGAAATTGGGCACCAGCCATTTCACCCTCATTTAAAAAACTTAACAAGCAATGTGGGTTGAGAGGAAATGATGTGCTGCTGAATTTAATTTCTGCATAATTTCTATTATCTTGGTGGTCACGGGTTAACACTGGGGAGTGAAAATGGAGGAATAAAAAACAACAACTTGGATTAGAGTGAAAAAAAAAACCAAGGGAGTTCAGAGGGTCGTATATCATTAAGCAATTGAGAAAGTTAATTAGGCAGCTCTGATAATTATTGCCATGGCAACCTGAGCGCACTCATGCAGATTTGATTAACGAGGTGCCATTTATCTGCACTGACTAGCGAGTAAGACTGCACGGAACCTGAGAGACCCCTAAAGGCCACAAGGACGTACTGCAAGTCTCCTCAAACATCCATCACATGTTGTACAACAAACACTGTACAATGAAGGGTGACATATAATCAAAATGTATAAGATGTGAATACTAAATACATTCACCGTTTGCATTCTGGCTCATTGACTCATTGACCAAATTATTATTTTCATACATTTTTTAAAAATACAATCCCTCCACCCCACAGAAATGAGAGTAAAATAAATGCAACAGCTGGAAATAGGTTGAAATACAGCATTGTTAGGAGCCACAATACCACAAACCCTTAGTACAGCTAAATAGTTGTAACTTTTACATTTTTGTGTATACAAATAATATGCTATTTGTGGCTGGAAGAATAGACTGGGTGTGCTAGAATGAGTGCGAAGCGAGGACGTGGAGTTTGTTGGTTGGAGGAAGCTCACATGTTGCCATCTAGTGGAAAAACAAAAACATTCAAGATGCAGCAGCTGCATTACATGAGAAAAGTGTGTTCTTTGTTATAAAAGGCACATTGAACTCTTTCTAGTTGTGATTAGGTAAGTTGGAAACAATATCTGATTCTACAACCATAATTAAAAAAAGAAAACAAAGGCATTCTAATCAACGGACGCGTTCTTCTCGCTTCATCGCTGACATGTGTAGCATGTGCATAGAACACTATCAAATTCAGTTTGCTTAAAATCACTTCATTAGTACTCTCAGGAGTTTTCACAATAGATGCCATCCTTGGCAGTTCAAAGACAAGAGCACATACATGAAAGCAATTCAGACTCGGTGGGAGATATCTCAAAAGATACTTACACACACACACACACACACACACGTGAAAGGTATAGATTACAGTGTAACTTGACTTGTGACCTTTTCCATATCTGTGACACACTGCTAACAAATTGTAAAAAAAAATATCTATAAAAAATTGAAAAACAGGGTGTTAATTTTAACAAATAACTAAGTTCTTTATTGAGTTCATTTGAAGCCAATCCACCCATAGTTTACAGCCTTGCCATTACTGAAAGGATTAGCATTCCATTCCTTGTTAGCACATTGTTTTTACTTCTACAAAATCATGGTTATTGGCAAGTGCTATTTAACTAAAAAGAAGAACAAAAAATAATTCATAGTAAATCATTAGAAGAGCTGAGCTTACTCTTATACTTAATGTTACAGCAGGACCAACTGTAATGTTTTTGAATGAGATTAAACATCGAACGGTTCAATACAACTTTGAACACAACCATATCAGTAAAGAATTAATGATCAATAAAAAAAAATAAATAAACTAAACCCAATAGCAATTAATTTAATAATAACTTCTACTCCACCATAAATATCAATGTCACAGCGAATTACAATAGGTCTTAAATGTCTATCCAGAATGATCCTCTTCCAAAGCAGGTGCTCCCACATTGTCCAGGAAGAGGCTATATAAGGAGTGAAGGGGTTGGCTTCTTCCCAGGCCACGCCTCTTTGGCATATTTCTTTTTGCGTGGCTCGTTTAGAGGTTCCGCTGTGTAAGGTCCAGGTGCTGGGCTGGGGTTAATAGTGACATGAGGCTGTGCCGAGGATGGGGTCAGGTCCACCTCAGGGGCAGGATTAGGGAAAGCCAGTGGCAGTCCTCCCAGGATGGTTGCTCCACCCTGGGCCCCAGCTGGGAGGGCCCCAGCCTCGTGGCTGGTGGGTGGAAGATCCCCATAAAGGCCCCCACTGAAGGGGAAGTTCTGCATTCTGCGTGCTACTGTGTCCTCAAGACCCATCGTGGAATGACCTTCTATCTTCTTTTTCTGATAAGTGAGGTTTTGAGGGGAAAGACAAAATAAAAGGTTTATTCAAAAGCTATCTCTCATTATAGTTCATACAAAAAGAAGAGAGGCTATTTAATGGCTACCTTTATAGGCACAACCGCTGTCTGCACCATGTTTCTAAAGCGTCCCACAGAAGGGTCAACATCTTCTGTGAGAAGAAAACACAATGAAAAGGTGTGAATGCTTATCTGTCTTTGTAAACCAAAGTGCTGATGTGTGATGTGAGTAAAACTCCAGGGTATAGGTCAGTGAACATACCTGGATTGATGACCTCCTCTTCTTCGCTGAACGAGACATGAGAAATTCTTCTCTTTCTCTTGGGCCTTTGGATGTCTAAGTTGCCCTCTTCAATGGTCAGGGTGGAGATGCGTTTGTTGTGGGCCGTGTTAAACTCGGTCAGATTCTGTGTCCAGATAAACACACACGGCCAAGCTTGCTCAACACAGCGGAATATTCAGATTGTACAAACAAGGACCTTATTTTCCTGCAAAGATAAGACTCTTCTTTAGGAACTTATTTCCCTCTCTTCTGACCACACACCTCCAATTCAGTCTCCTCCTCAGGCAAGCCCAGCAGACCCTTCAGCTCCTCGTCCTCTCCTGCCTTCACGTCCCCTGGAGCGGTGCTGACCTGGCTCTGGGGCTTCTCCCTCAGCGTGTAGACCCGCGTGGAGGCCCCAAACGACATGGTGGAGTCAATGGGGACCTGCTGGGGCTTGTTTGGTTCCAGGCGAATACGGCCCAGAAAGGTCCCATGCGCTTCAGACGGGAAAATATACATTTGTTAACTTTTTTGTTGTCTCTATCAACTCTGATAAGGTGCATGCGATGTAAAAGGGCAGATCTGTCAACAGAAAACCTATGTCATTATCTCATCCATTTACCACATTAAGTGCACTTTCAAATCAAAGGCCTCTGTGTAAAACACTTGGCATGAAACACAGATGTGTGACATGTTGGTCTGTTTTACACACTGGGTTCATGGCAGATGCAATTTCTTGCTCAGACAGAAAAATAATCCAGACTGTCAGTCAATGTTGCTTTCAAAGTTGCCATGAAAAGAAGCGTTTCGTCTATAGGATTGTACATGTATAACTTGAAAACCTTTGTTTTTTGACGGCCAACGAGTTCCCTATAACATTCGAAAGATGAATTTTCCGTTTTTGACTGAGCAAGGCATTGATTCCCCCACAGCACAACATTGAGCGGAATATCATCTGTGTTCCACTGCTAATTCAATTGACCATTAAATGCATCGCTGTACTCACTGCTATTGAGGTCTATGAGAAAGACCCTCTTAAGGTGCCTGTGATAAACCAAGGCTGAGTGGACACGCGAGCAGGACTGGTGGTCTATCGTGAAGTCACACATGTCTGGGTTTCTCCCAAACAGGTAATATTTTTTTTCATCAATGATAAGTTTCTGCAAATAGAAGGACAATACAATATGTTTCCCAATATCAAGGGTTTATTCAGTACAATATAAAACATTGGTTTCCACTGTAGTGTGCTTGGGTATTTAAGGTCATCCTGTAGTGTACAAATGGATATTTAAGCATAAGTCTCTGACTGCTTCGTAACTAAATAAGGGTCATTGTGTTCAGTAGACACAAACATAATGCATCCGTTTTCCTCTGCGCACATTTACTTACTGAACCAAAATGGAAACAAGAAGTAAACGGCTTGCATGGTTCTGTTACGACACGTTTTGCACAAAACCAGACATTGTGTTGGGTCCTTGAGGGTGATTGAGGTAAACAAAGTTCTTGGCCAGGAGTCCCATACAGAAGGTTGGGGACCTTACCTCGACTAGCTTGTCTCCCTTCACCACATCCAAGTGAAGTCCTGGGGGAGGTTTGCCTGCCCTAACAATAACAGACATGGTTTCACTAAATCAGTGGATCACTTTACCAGACAGTGAACTGTCGAGAAATAGCTAATGATAGTGATTCGCTAAATGGTGTAGCATGTGCGCAGGTTTATTGAAATATATTGGGGTTAGAATAAACTGTGACAGCCTCTACCGGATTAGGTTGTGTTTTGCACAAAATGCAAATCAGTGAATAAGATGAAGAATGACTTGCAGTTGCAGCCCTCAGTCAGAACCAGTCTATAAAATACGGCACTAACAGACAAAATGCAACAGACAGGCAAATTGAAGCCAAGATATATATTATTGAGTGTCATTGTTATTTAATTAATAAATCAGCAAGCTGGTTGGGAAAACGCATTGGTAATGAAGAATATTGTATTCAATGTTAAACCAACTATCGTTAGCTGAACATTGCGAGTGTAATATTTGTCTGTGATCTGGTTTGCTGATCTAACGACAATCAATTCGATGAAACATAATATGAATCATTCTTGCTACAACGATAGATCGCACAGTAACCTGCCCCATGCATGTTGTATGTAGGAGGGATTGACTACAACATATACTAGCAGCCCTTACCATGACGGGCAGTCAAAAATAGGTGTGTTCGTGGTTGAGTTTGCTGCCATCTTCGCACATTTCCAACTGAATTCTGGGAAAGGTGGGACGAAACACACCCACAAAATCTGGGAGTTGCAGTCCACAAAAACACTGTACTGACATGATGCGTTCAAGTCTCATTCATGGAGCCAATTAGTTATTTTTGATTTATTGTATTTATTTGCAAACTTCAGAATATACAATTATATACATGAAAATAAAATCAAAACCAAATCGTTGCTATTATGGAGCAGAGCATAGAGAACATGCAAAGCCATTCAACTATGATTACAGTATAAGTATAAAACAAGTTATTACAACTCTTAATAGAAATGTACTTGACCCTGAATGGTGGACAAGCCTTGCGTTGGCATCACATAAACTGATTTTGTTTAATCCAGTTGCCACTGTCCAGTTGCCACTGTGACAGAAACAGAGCAGGTATGAATAAATCCTTGATGAATCTCATTAGTTGTTACAAATATATTTATTTAAACTGTAAATCCTTCCATCATATTACTTACTTACAATTCATAGTTTATTGGTTCAATTAACAACAGAAGCTCTGATACCATGCCAGCAGTCCCTTCAGCAAAGGTGTGCTTGTACCACCTCTAACATGTGAAGTAATCTCATTCAGGTTTACTAGGCAACAGATTTTTTATTTTTAAAGATCTCAGACCCTGTCATAACAAAATACAGATGCTTAAAAACAGGCACGCAATGCTTTGGTGAGTTGAATGATCTCTTTTATCTTGAGACTATGGTTTACCTCAAAGCAATGCAGACTTCCTGAGACTGACATTTGTTCCCGGAGAAACTAAAGTGCTCTCAAAACCAACGTCTTGTTACAAATACACATTGCGAAAAGATCCGCTGCAAATATTAGATTTACATAACCTTTTAGGTGTATGTGTTGAAAAAAATTTACTTCTGTATTTGGTTGAAGTCACTAGCATCCATATCCACTGTCTCACATACAAAGGGGGGCAAGTCATGTCATCCTTCAGGTACGTAAAAAATCATTTTTAATTTTCCTGACAATTCCCAACAGCAAACCTGTGTCAATAGGTACACATGCAGTCAGAAACCCCCTAATGTACAGTTTAAAACTGGCCTGTGATGCAAATGTGCACACTTGATTGATCTGACAGTTGCTGATCGTAAATGTATATTCATCATCTGTGGCTGACAGGAGCTGAGAAACTACGCATGGCGAAATCTGAAGCCTTGCCTTCTGGTACAGGTAAAGGCCATAATGGAAAAAGTTAACATTTTGTCAATCTCAGCCTACATTCCAAGCATCAAAGCACTTTGTTCAAGACTGTTGATTAAAACCCACCTTAATTTAGACAGCTGTATCGGTAGACAGTTTTGCACGGGGGTAAAAATGCATTACTTTAGCTAAAACTGCTAAAGAAAACAAACGTGTCACAAATAAGGTCAGAATTTTTACTTCCTTTACAATACTTACCAGCGCATTTGAGTGTTTTGAAAAGCGCTTTATAAATATAATGTATTATTACCTTAGCACAACATTGTAACTTAGTTGCTGTTTACATCTGATATCTTAGTCAAATAAGTGTGGTGTGCTCGTGTCAGAATCCAGCTGCAGCATATCTAACCCGAAGGGAAACCCATATAAAATGAAGACTTTTTAGTTGAACTGGCAGCCACTCCAGATTAAGAAGCCATCTGACCTGAATCTCACTTATTAGGCTGAGCATAGAGATAAAGATAGAAAAAAGATTGTACACAACATCCATTTAAAAAAATGTCTTTTAATGACTTAAAAATATCTTTATGACAAGAGAAATGTGTTCCTTTGTTCCTAGTGTAGTCTTATCCCTAATTCACCTTCTTCTCCGTTAATGTGCACCTTTTAAGTAGGTTTCTATTATCAATGGATCCTGCATCGTTGTGGACAGGGATGCTTGGTTTTCACTAGCCTTCGGTAATGACCTTAATGATTTGTTGATTCTCCTGGGATTAGACAATAGGCGTATTTTTAAGAGACAGAAATCACAAAGACGGTTTTGTTGACTCAAATTAGTTTTATCCGATCTTGTTAAACAAAATCAATTGCAATAGCGCAATGAAAGGTACAGATTATCACCACCACAACAATGCAGTTTTGACTGTAAATGTTTCACTTGTTAATTACTGAAGTCAATGGAAGTTGAATAAATTATAAAAAATAAAAAAAATATATCACACCAATTTACAACAGTAAAGGCTCCAGAAAACAGAGCCAATCCATCTCCACAAACATTTTTCATTCCCTGTAAAATTAATATACAGTATTTACAAATGTGCAAAGAAATTTCAACGGGTGGACCTCTTGATAGCTACGTCTGTTATTTTGGCATATCTAAAACATTTATAGAAGCCAGGTACCTCTCCACCATTAGATTATGAATCCCCATTCACCTCAAATTAGCGTGGAGTGATCTACTTTTGGAGTATGATCTTTGCTGAAAACATACTCAGCAACACGGTATGAGCAGTACCAATAAAGCAAAGCATCACTCTGAGAATCTTTCAGATTTCAAGCACAATCAATGAGTGCAAAACCAACAAACCTATGAGGCCACTTTCTACAATATATTTGAGATGGTCTGATAACAAAGAAAACACAATTTTCATAGAAATAAAGTACATTACGCTACTGGAAGGAAAAAACTTCAAAGTGCTGCGAAAAATGCCAGTGTTTCACAATGACAAATAGGGGTCAGGATATACAAGTGTTTTTTATATGTACACAATCTGCAAAAAAGATGCACAAATCATGACGTGAAAACGCAATAAGGGTCACAACTCGGCGACTACTGCCAAATACCGCAAAAACTTAATAGGCTTAGAATTAGCCTGTTGGAAGTGTGAAGAAAGGGATTGCTGGTTAAGATCTTGAGCAAAGGGGAGAAGGTGGCACAGTGTGGGGAGATCAGGTGAAACCTAACCGCATTGTCTAGCAAGCCGCAGAGATCCTCTAGGATTGGGTACGCTGGTGTCTTCTCTACTCTTTCTTCCCTGAATGTGAGAGTTTGCCAGTTTGTTGACGGTGTGCTACACCCTGGTAAATACTGTTTGACTTTTGTCACACCAAATACAGCCTCTCAAAGTTTGAGCTTAGTGTAAAGAGAAAGGGTCGATTAACTCGAAAGTGCATTTGTCAAAGCTGGCTCCATCTGCCCCTTTCTTTTCAAGCACCTCTATCCAAGATGACCTTACCGTCTGAAAGCTCAAGTCAAATCTTCATAATGATAGTACAAACACATGCTCTTCAATTAAGTACATCAATGTTTGGCAACAGGGTTTTCTATTTGTGTTCAGTAAGCAGTGTTGCCGTGTCTAATGTTGACGACTTAACATACTCCGAGGAAAGAAGCAAAGCATTCTAGTTAATTTGTCGGGGCTTTGTGAGAGTTGCTTATCACTAGCACTTGCTTCCACTAGCCTGTGAACTAGGTGTCAAGGCAGTACTAAGTGGTAAAATAGAAAAGAAAAATGAAACATCCCTCAGCTCACCAGCAGCAAAAGACCAGTCATGTCAATACTGCAAAATGCATACTTTTTTTTTAACTGATGGTCTCTACAAATTCCATTAAGCTGCTTTGTTTACCTGAGTATTTAAAGGTTTGGATGAATGCCAATGAATCCTCACATGTCCTTCGAAATTGTCAATTAGCTTTAGCTAATGCGTAAAAGCATACCAAGTCTAAACCAACCTACTCATTTGATCTGTGCTAATCACAGGCCTCTCCTACGTCGAGTGGATTCTGGTGGCAGACTTGTGATTTGTATAAGTTAACAGCTCCTATCATCTGACAGAGAGGAAGTTGCCACAATTCAAACCAAAACCTGAAATGACTTGAACCATCTTGCACAGTTAACGATCATTGAGCGGTGTGTGTGTGTGTGTGTTAATTCAGAGTCTGGTGTTAAATTGCATCATGGTAATTACAGCAAGTTGTCTCATATTGCATTGGAAATCATCTTAGCACCATGTTTAAGATTGTACATTTAGACAAAACATCCTTACAATCCTTACACTGTATGAAAGAGATGACAAAACAGGACTATACAACCACCAATTTTATGGCAGTGCCTTTTTGGAGATCACGTTGCTGGTGCTAAATTACGTGTGTGTGTGTGTGTGTGTGCTGCAGAGAGCGCGTTGATGACGCCTGAGACGATGTAATGGGTTCCATCAGTAGCAAGGGGGTAGCACCACCTCAGTAAACGGATAGCTAGATGATGTGCTCAAGAACCGATCCAGGCCATTCACAGGTAATTCCTGACAAACCTTTCCATTTGAAGCCATACTACAAAACAACGACTAGTCCAATTGATTTGCTCCCCTGCAAAAAATATAGAGAAAAAAATACATTTGACGTGTGTGGCTAAGTGAGCCTACAGTGTATATCGCATGTGTACATGTGCTTGACTAGCCCAGTCTGTCGGGGGGTTGGGTCCCCCCTAGTCCATCACGTGTCCCAGTCCAGCACCCGGCAGGCTATCCGCACCAGGCGCAGCTCCAGTTCAAAGGCGTCCGGCCTCTCCTGAGGGTTGGCCGACAGCATCTCCCGGATCAGCTGCTTCATGTGACTGTTCATGCTCTTCTTTCGGGCCGGGATCATCAGCTCCATCTTGGGGTTCTCCAGCAGGGCCTCGCCCAGGGGCACGATCTCAGAGCCCTGCTGCACGTAACTCCCCAGCAGCTCCTTCTGCGTCTCCACGTCCACGAAGGTGATGCGCTCCACCATAGCCCAAATGATGACGCCCAGGGCGAAGATGTCCGCCTTGGCCGTGTAGTGGCCCTCCCACACCTCGGGCGCCATGTAGAAGTCTGTGCCGCACGCCGTAGACAGGAAGCACTTGTTGACGCTGGCCGGCTCCTCGGGGTTCAAGCCCGAGGCTGAGCACACCTTGCTCAGGCCAAAGTCGGCCACTTTGAGCGTGGGCTCCGGCGAGCCGGCAGGCGTGGTGCCCTGTGAGATGAGGATGTTGTCGGGCTTGAGGTCGCGGTGGATGATCTGGTTGCGATGCAGGAAGGCCAGCGCGCTGCCCAACTGCAGCATGAAGCTGGTGTTGATCTTGCGACTTGGCTTGCGGGACAGCAGGTAGGCGTTCATGTCACCGCCGTCGCAGAAGTCCATGACGAACCACAGGTAGTAGGCACAGCAGGGGTCAAACGTGATCTCGCCCTTCAAAGACGTCTCCACCAGCTATCAGTTCAAGCAAATGAGAGAACGCGACAACATTAGTTTTGGCACAATCCAACAAAAGTTGGCATGCTGTCAGTCTGTCACCCATTGAATTGGAACGGACAGTACTGAATAAAGAACACAAAGAAAAGGTACTGCCAACTTCTAAAAAGCCTGCCGCTGATACAAATCTGTCTGACACCTTCAGCTGATTGAAAAGAAATTACCAACCACCAAAGCTTTCCTTTAAAAGCAGCATTAAAGAGATCAACACCACCACAAAAGAATGTCTCAGTTTATCTCATATCATGCTAATGAATCCTATCTACCTGGATCAGAGAGCTTGACCACTGGGTTCACACGTCAGAATGAGGAGGAGGAGAAGGATGAAGAACAACCTTTAGATTGACACCAAAGAAAACCAACCATGTGGCCTCAACAAACTGACGGAGGGGCGACAATATGATTATATACATATTGGATAAGACAACAAAGACAAAGAGATCCAATTTAAAATAGACTTGTGGCTTAGGGCTTGTGCTGAAGCCACAAACTCAACAAATTGGTTGGCGTGCGTTTGAACAGAGGTTTCCAATAAACGAACAGAATGGAGCGGAGTAAATAATCCTACAGTTGGTATGGTCCGATAATGCGGCCCCATTATCACGCTGTTTCCCGCGAGTGTGCCCTGGAACATTACAAAAAAGAATGATGGAAAAAGCGGGTTCTGGGAAAGCATCCAAGCCTGGCGCCCGGAGAGCTTAACGAGCTGCCGGACAAAAGGCTGCGTGCAGCTGGGAAGCCATAATCAGGCAGGGCCACGCAGGGCTCCCTGGACACCGTCAGCCAGCGGGGAGCCACAGGGACATGACAGCCTGCCTACAGGATGACTGGGCAGAGCCCTGCTTTCAGCCACAGCACCACGCAGACACCACCACGTGAATACAGACAGACAGACAGACCAGCATAGAGGACACATAGCGAAGGAGGCATACACCCAGCTCTGGTACATTCCAGTATATGCCGTTCACACAAAGGAATAGGGGTAGCCTACACAGATAAACTCAGCCCACTTTGGATTAGGATCCACAATATCTAAGCCAAAGATTCAAGAAACTGTTCAGAAGAATAAGTAATGTGTACAGAGACATAATTTAATTACATGACCCAGTGATTAGAAAAAAAACAGGATAGTACACTCTAGCCAACGGGCCTGATTGCACACTGGCTATTGTAAAGCAATATTCCACATGACAGCATTAGCTTACGTTTGACCATGGTCGGGGTCGATTGCATTTTTAAGATTTTGTCATAAATGTTGACCCCCTCACTATTCTCAGAATCTCAGTCTTC
The DNA here is from genome assembly GCA_036024795.1 of Galaxias rostratus. NCBI lineage: Eukaryota > Metazoa > Chordata > Actinopteri > Galaxiiformes > Galaxiidae > Galaxias > Galaxias rostratus. The sequence goes on along the minus strand of JAVQJS010003598.1, from coordinate 12,494 downwards.
AATATGCACTAGAAATTAAGTGCCTCATTCGTTAACCAGACACTGAGTCGGATTGCGTACTTCCTGCCCACTTCAATACCCTGGTGCAAACCCCTTTAAGCAAGATAGGCCTACACAAGGAAAACTGTTAGGGGCACATAATCTTAAGGAGCTAACATGTTGCAAATATAAGCCTTAAAACAACCCATTACATTGATCTGAAACAGTGTAATTTGTCACAGTTGGTTAGCCCCTCACTATTCCACAAATGACAGAATCAAGAGCCCACTATTGTCCCAGCGTGTGTGCGGTCCTAACCTCCAGATAGAGCGGTGAACTGGAGCCGTGGTTCATCCTCTGGGCTAGCTTGTCTCGCTGCAGCACACACTCCTCCAGGTGGATGACGTTGGGGTGCTGGCTCTGGATGCTGCTCAGCGCCCAGAACTCACGCAGGGCCAGCTCCACATTTTCCGGCGAGTGGCAGCGGATCTTCTTGACGGCCATGCGGGCCCCTGTGCGCTTGGCTACCGCCTCGTAGACCACTCCATAGCTGCCGCGGCCCACCTCCTGGATCAGCTCATACTTGGGTTGGCTGCTCACCATCTGAGGACGAAAACAAGGCTATGGGTTTATCAAGTGCCACCTAAAGCAAACAAACCAAACATATTTTAACCAGAACAACATCTATGTCCTAGTAAGGCGATTACGCTACTGTGTATTTGAACCGGCCTGGCCTGCAAAAAATAGTTCTTGCTGATAAGATTTTCATTCCCACCCAATACCGGATTGCCCATCACATACAAAATTTTCCACTGGGCAAAGTGCAAATGCTGGGAGAGTGATAAGAATCCCGTTTCAGCGAGATCAGTAGTGTGTAGTCATACTAATATTTGAATACAACCTAAGGACACACAAAGACAGTGAAATGTTAACTAAAAATGCAAAACAATAAATTACAATTACACCTACAATCAATCATGCAATCTAGCATCTTAAATTAGTTGCCGTGGCCGAACGTTGACAATATTGTTCTATACGAATTCACGTAATGCTAAAGTGCAAACAGGTAAGAGATCAGAGATTAACTTATTCCAGTGCAGGCTGGCTGGCCAACAAACACAAAATCCAATCTAAGCTGTTTTCATGTGACACTAAATGTTATTGTCGAACTTTCAAATTGAATTATATTGCTCAAATGTAAACAATGCGAGGACAAGCAAACTCTGTAATCTAAAAAGTAACTCGGTAGCAAGCCAGATCAGTTGGAAAGGAAGAAAAAACGGCGAACGTTGGTTAGTTAGTTAGCTGATTGGCTGGCTAGCTAATCAGCTACCTATGTTAAAAACGAAACGAATGCTAGCTATCATAACATAGGCTATTTTGGCCTAATCATGTAACAAAGAATGAGCCCAAATGATTTCCAAAGCACACACACATAAGAGTAACACAAACATGATAGCACAATCAGTGAATAAAAACACTAAATCTCGAATATGGCTTTACAAAAATAGCGTACTTCTTAAAAAAATGATTATGTGATCTTGTGTTGTGGACACTTACTGCACTGCTGTGTACCTACGAAAACTCTTCACACACACCTCGCACCATGTCGCATACGAGGAAGAAGACAAAGGGGACACGTTTGGAAGAAGAAAACAAAAATGTGACATTTACTAAGTCTCAACGTTACCTTAAAAATTCTCTCAGGGATTCACTTGTTCCTCACTTTCCCTGGCAGCCATTTCCACGGCACACGCCACTCCCCTCTCGCGCAGCCACAGTCGTGTGAGAGCGTGCAGCTGCTGATCCACGACCGCGCAAAACCGCGAACTCTTCTTGGGTAGTCAATAGCGCGCACGAGCAGACACTTTCTCCTCAAACTATTTACTATAGAGCTAGAAGCGATAATGGGTGAAATGCTGCCCCCTTGTTCATGTACGGAGAGATACACAGGGATGTTTGGAGCATCAAGCTGACGCACCGATTCCGCTTCGTCACATACCTTGAATACTTGAATTGGTTCGTACAACTGGGTACGATTTTTCATCTCATCATAGGTCTACTATTCATACCTCACGCAGGTCTGGCCTCCGTACTGGACAAGTGTTCAACTTACATGACTCCCTCGACAATGTGCTTTTGGGTTGTATGTTTTATTTGACTGTAGGTCATGAGTGTGACACATTCAAATTTTTTCATGTCGCTTTAGGCATTTATTACCTAAGATTTTCAATGAAGTCTGAAATATAGTGTCTAAGTAATGAAACCCTGTAATTATAGTAAATATATCTCGATAAGTAGGTCATACATTTATTTCACACAGCTATTCCAACATTGATCAAAAATGTTCCACAAACAACAAGTTATTTTAATTGTGTCAAGTTATTTTAATCGTGTCAACATAAGCAAAGCAGTGTTTGATTACTTTGTTGCCAATATTGGAGCATCATATAGAAGCAGGGGTGGCCCGCGAAACACCACTTTGAGAACATGTGGCATAAATTAATGTTTATCTAAATTTGGTAAAATTAACAATTTTAACTGACTCCATGGAACATTTGTTTATAATAGCAACACATTCAAATACCCAACAAAGACTATCATAGGTAGAGGTGTTGCACATGAGCTAAATAACATGCAACAACTGTTCTGATGAGACAATTGGGCTGATTATTCATTTTACTAAAAGTGAACTACATTTGAGCCTAGTTTTGTCTATCCAAATCTCCTCTATGATTTCAGTGGAATAAATTCCACTTGAATCTTTTGGAATCGTACGGCAAAAAATAGACAGATAATTACAAACAAAAAGATGAAACTGCAATCAAACATAATATCAGATTGAGGTAGAACACATTGTATTGCAGAAACAAAACACAAAAAAAGAATAAATACAAAAATAAAAACACAATCTTACAAAACAGTTTTTGGGTACATCTGCCTTTGCAGATGCAGTCCAACACACCATATTCAGCAAAATCCTGAGGTAGACTTGTATAGATTTAGGTAACAAGACAATTAATGTCATGATCATACATGAGAAAATAGAAACCACTATTCTAAAGGCAAGAGAAACTAGAGTGAATTTAAGGGCACATAACACACTACTGGTGCAAACTACAGTGAAAAATGGACATCAGTGTGGTCTCAAGTGAGTGTCAGTACACAGTGAAGATCTTTGTCATGAGAAGCTCTAAGCGTGAGCTTTTAAGTCAAGACCTTTTATCATGCGTTTGTCCACTGCAATCACTTAGACAATGTTCCAGTCTCCAGGCTACGCTACGATAAAGAGAATATTCTACCATTGGCTACACTACACACCATGCAGACAAAGAAATTTGCATTATTATATTGAGATTGTGGTAAACCTAGATATGTACAGTACAATCAGCAAAAACAATGCTTTAAAATAGGTTTGTGGTGAATCATGTAAAGATTAGTTTGCTCACTTAAATTTAACACCTATCACTTAATATTCAGGTAGAGAAATAGCAGCAAACAATATCCGTAACTCACTACATTTCTATCTCAACGACAGAAAATAGTGCACGGCTTTTTGGCAATGGACTTTCCGGGATTTGTGTAATCTAAATAGATTATTTTCCTAATCCTCTAAACACAAGCTCTTTTCAAAAGGTTCTTCTTGAGCTCAAAATGAGGACGCATGTTGAACAGACCCAAGCTATTTGTTAGCAATCAACAAATCTTACGTACATCCAAAGGAAATTATACACATATTGTATATATGGATACCTCATACAGATGATGATGCTACATTGCTTTTAGGGATATATCGCCACAGTAATAATGATAAAAAGGAATGACTCAAAAACTGGCCACATTAACCTCAACATCGTATCACCTGTGTAGTGAAATCATGTTATATGGCATGGCTTAGTAATTTTGTAGTGGTTGTTTTTGGTCATGAAGACAGACTGTTATGGTTTCGAAACCAAACTAAGCATACCTTTCTTTTCATATAACTTTATGATTACTATACAGGAACAAGAAAACAAGTGGTAAGTAGGCCTATCCCAGGAAAAGACATCCATCTAGAGATCCATCAATTCATGTACGATAAACCAAAAACCAACAAAAGAGTATTAATTTAAATAAATAATCAATATAGAAAACATAGATATGCATATAAAAATATAAAATATAAAAAAACAATATAAAAACATATATATAACTTTTTATGGTGGGATTTTTCATGCCATGGTTTAAAGATGTTAGCCTAAAAATCAATATTATGTCATAACAAAAATGTGAGGAAAAAAGGCTTTAAATTCCTGCACCTCACTATAAACACATTGCTATTCTACTCACTTTCTCGAAAAGCTTCAAGTACTGGACATAAATAAGCCATTCTTGGGTAATGAGAAGTGTGCTGCCATGTCGAGAAACACAAGCTACATCTACATAAACTCTGTACTGGCAAAAACCTGCCATACAATCAATGCTGGTCTTGCATAATGCCTTGAGTCAAAACATTTTGTGTCAGAAGCAGCTCATCATATCAATTGAAACACCTCGTATGAATGCTCAGAGGTATGTGTGTGGTTAAATTGTCTTTAACTGTGAATTGTCAGACCCCACAATAACACTAAGGTGACGACACTTAAAATATAACCTTTCTGGAATATATCAGTAACTGAGATGAACCACAATTTCAGAAAAGGCTTTCACATTCTTTGGCCGAACCAAATGTCAATAATCAATGACTGGAGAAAAAAACTCCTTCCATTTGTTCCTAAAAAAATTGAATGTAAAATGTTACTTTACATTCACTCATATGATTGTATAGTTATGTCTAATGATGTGACAAAGTAGAAATGTAAAATAAACCGTTTCCAAAAGTGTTAAAAAAAAATGTCAAGGCAAGTGGCATTTTGTAAATAAGAGGTAGAATTTTGTACTGAGACTACCTCACAAATTGCTTCAACAATGGATCTCACTGAAAAGGTTTCTTCAAGGATTAATCAAGGCTTGGATTACCATCCTTACAATTTTGATTGTTTAATTTCAAATCTAAGACACTTATCTAACAAATAAAATTAATAACTTAAACTTTATGTTTTAAGATGGTTATGTGTCTCTGCACTAAAACACTGATATATTTACCAACAATCGCCATAACCGTAGCGATATTTTTGTGTTTGTAAAAAGACCTGAGGTAGTTCCATAAGCAGCATTCCCATGATACCTTGATTGGTTATTGTCATATCCCTGAATTGATCAATCAAAGCTCTTGGAGGCGTGGCTTTGTTCCTCTTCTCCCTGTGAGGTTGTCATTCCCTGAGGGCCCAGCGAGGTCTGCTGTGCTTTGATTGGACAGTTGGCCAACATGTGGGAAATACTTTGGCAGAAATGGCACTTTTTAGGTTGAGGGGGTAGTTGGCATTCTTTGGCATGATGATCAGGTCCTCCACAGTTGTAGCATCTAAAATAAGAAGGTGAGAATTTATTAACCACAAATCATCCACAAGAAGACTTCATACTCATTACTCATTGACATTGCATGACCTAAAAAAGGTATAGTAGTCCCAGTGGTATAATTCTAGAAATGATAGACCTTTAGGAATTGTATAGATAATAATTTGAAAATAAGAAACAGAATGTCACGGGTGTCACAAATGTCATTTCACTCATTTGATTCATTTTAAAATTGAGGTCCCACTAGAGGGCGCCATATTTTTACATGTTGGCTTCTTATTCCTGATTTAGGGGCTCTTGGGTATGATTCCTGTTATTACTACAAACATTGAGTTAATTAATAAATATTTATATTGGTCTGTTAGGAAGCAAAGCTGAGTTTGGCCATGCCACATTGCAGAGACAGCTAAGGTTAACAGTAATACATATTTTGCCACGGGAAGATAAGATATTTATAAATGTCACTTTGCAGCTTTTGAAAACCTTCCCTTGTTTTAAGTCCTTTTTTTGTGCTTAATGTAAATCGTATTGTGTTATGCATATCAACTCAGTTTAACAGTGCATGGGAAAATGTGTGTGTGTTTAAAAGGGAAAAGTCTGTATTTTATTATTGTATTAACAGAAAGTACACATTTACCACCCATTATCTTTGCAAAGCAAAAGAAAACCCTATAGTAGGCCTCAGAAAAAGCAGTACCAAAACCTATATACTATAAATAAATGGCTGCAAATAACCTTTAACATAATTGACATTTCCTTGTGAACTTGGGTTAAAATAACTTTTCATTTGGTCAACACTCTTCTTTACAGTTAACTTGCCACGAGTTGTCTAATTAAGTGGACCTGAAACAGTAGATGAGGATGGACACAGTGTTCTAGGAAGGAAGTACAGATCAGTTGAGCATCCTTCTGTCAACCATTACTTCCTTCCCTCCTTCTCCTGCCTTCTGCCTTCCCCAACCCCCATAGGATCTTCCACTGGCAGTATTGATTCGTGTGGCCACAGGGGTGGGAGAGGGGGCTCTTTGTTTCAATGCTGTCAAATGACCTCTGCCCTCTGACCCTTGGCTCCACCGCCTTCCCTCCCCCCGCCTCATTTACACACCACAGCCCATTGTTGCCATGGTAGTGGCCACCTTTGACCTTTCTCAGGCACCTGCATCTGTTATCAATTAAATGGATAGGGCCCTTTCCTCTCATCCAGCATTTATGTTTGTGAGTCGACGAGAGAAGACTGTGAACTTTACATGTTAACTATTACCATTCAAGTAGAATAATGACATTACAAATTGTACAGTCAGCACTTTCCAAATATTTTCCTACTCAACATGAGAGAATATCAAAGTGTGGGGAAACAGGATGATAGTCGCCTTCGTTTACTAAAATAATTTTGATGCAGTCAAATCTAGAGAGTTACAGCATGAATTACAAACATGAAAATAGCAATACTAACAGTTCCTCTTGTGGACAAGGATACCGAGGTGTGGGGCTGGAGAGCTGGTCAACTCCTCTGATGTGACATGGTAGAGGAAAGTGGGTAAACCTTTTAAATTTTGCCTGAATATTCGATGTTTTTGCAATTCTTCTTGGCTAAATGCCACATAGTTTGTGTAGATTCAGTGATTCAGCTTTCCTGTGCACTTTAGCACAGCTTTTCCACATCAGTTACAATTAAGTTCAGCTATGAGAAATCATGCTTTGTCCTGAGTTCTGTGTGTGCAGTTGAGAGTGCTTGAGAGAGAGAGATTTTGCACCAATAACAGTGGCTCACCTGTCTCCCTTGGAGCGACGTTTCTGGGGCCCTTTGGGTCTTTTCTCACTGCCCACACACTGTGCTCCACATGGCCCAGTTACGCGTAGAGACTCCAGGCCTTTGGAGGACTTCTTAAAAGTAAACTCCACTGGCTCGCCCTCTTTGAGACTGCGGAAACCTTCCATGTGTAGCTTGCTCTGATAGAATATGGGAGAGATGAAGATCAACATTTTAGGACGATTTTGGAAGTAATCATGGGCTATTCATGCATATTTCCATAAGGGCAAAGTGCATATTGGCATTACTAATGTCTTTACTTTACCCAACTGCTAAGATCTTATTCGAAGGCATGGTGAAGTAATGGTTGCACGCATGACGTTTACTAACATGTATATCACATTAAGGAAACCAACTACACCAATTGAGTGAGTGGTAATTAACCAAAACGAGTCTTTAATGAACTGAAATCCAGGGAAAAACATTTAGCACAGATTTCAATATATCAATGTAAACATCTAGTCTCACTCACTCTCTCAGGATTGCTTCAGAAAACCCAATCCTATTGACCCCACCGTTAAAACATCAATGCTTTTTTTGCACTCCTCCCCTTTCCACAGTATAGTGTGTTTGTGTGTGTGTGTGTGTGTGTGTGTGTGGTGTGTGTGTGCATGTGTGTGTGTGTGTGTGTGTGTGTGTGTGTGTGTGTGTGTGTGTGTGTAGAACTGCCCCTTCCCCCCAGTTTCCAGCATTCCAACTCCCAACCCCCTCTCGTTCCTTGGTACAACCACCACCACCACCACCACCACCACGCAGCACAGGACTCTCTAAACTGAGTCCATCTGGTCAAGTCCCAAACTGACCAGCATGCTGGAAGATGGAAGTAAAAGCAAGGGGGAGGTGTGCATTCCTGGGATAGCTTCCCGAAGGGAAAACTAAGAGACCTAACAAGGGACCTAAGCAGAATGTTTAGGTAGTACATAGTATTTCTGAAAAACAAAAACATATTTTCAATTCTATAAGCATTCACATGAGAGGATGTCCAAACCATGTCCTTTTACGATTTCAATGCAATTGTTGGTGTGATTTGTTTCAAAACCCCTTGGTACTGTTTTCTTTGCTAGATGAAATATTTAGCTTTTCTGTCTGTATCTCTATCTCCCATAAACATTGATAGGCATTCAGCTCACAAGTGCACTTTAATTTAAAAAGTCTGTAATGAATGTACTTACATATTAATGGCTCTCATCTTTATGTAAGCTTTGCCCACCCACCTATCATTCAACGGCAAATTGTGATGTGATTGTGGTGGAAAATGAATCTTATGGACCGAATGCCTGAAAATTTCCAAATAACGTCTTGGTCCTGCCATGGGTGTTCTCAATTAGACTACTGTAGCCTACTTCACCCCAGGTCAGTGTGTCTCGTCCTTTTCACCATCAAACTGGGTAACTCAGACACTTTTCTACAAACTAAAATGTTCAAATGGTCATGGACACACTACACAATGTACAGATTGGCTACTCAGTAACAGATGACAGCCGACAGGATTTCCTTTTTTAGGGAGTGGGCAATGGTTGCCGGGAGTTCACTCTGACTGTGATGGATGTCTACCCCACTAGCCAAGGAAATGTTGCAGAGGATGTTGCACCTCTATGAGCTGGAAACTTCCTAAATTGCTGGCTGAATAGGGAGGTTCATCCATCCAAAGAGGTGCCGAAAGTTAATTGTCACTTTGATCTGGCGACTTAGAAAACTGTGAAAAGAATGATGGCCATAGATGGGTGGGCGCCACACAAGAGTTAAGTCCCCCGATGGTAAAATAGCTTTATAACAGGAAATTGCCAGGGGCAAAACAGGGAGAGGCAGGAGGCCCGGTTGGATCTATGCACTCACCTTATACACCTTTGGAGCAAATACTTCGCTCTGCTGATGAAGGGGGGACAAATTGAGAGGTGGCTCTTTCCCTGCTTGCTTGACATCAAGATCTAGGGCTAATCTCCCTGTAATTGTACACTGAACCCCCGAGTCTATGTTCACCACTGGGAAGGGCACATTCCATCCTAGGGTTTGTCAGGCCCCTTGTTACATTAATGGGATTTTGAACCCTATCCCTAAGACTAAATAAGTAGGCATCAACTAATTGTTCATTAACCCGGTGGGAAACTTTATTCTCCCAAGAACACAAGCTGAAAGTTGTCTGGTAGGCTCCCTGACATATACACTACAGTATGGCAAGAAAATAAGGTAGAAATGTGGTGATGTTCTGAAAATAAACAAAATCCCGTGGTACCTATTCCAGAGGTGGGTACTGAAAGATATGCTTTGGCAAAGGCAAAGTACAAAATGGTCTACACTTTTTAGTCTAGAACTGGTGCAGCTCGCTTCATTGCAGTGTAGAATACGAAGCAACATAATATTTCTAGTTACAACAACATGACCTAATGCCACAGCTTCTTTTTTATATATTTGTAGTTTCTTTGGTTTTACCAGATCAGCTAAATGTTTAGAATATCAGGTTAGCTACAAAACTCCACTTGGCTCAAGGTGATGGTAAATATTTAGGCATATCCATGTAAAATCGGTAGAAAAAAAAAAGAATATAACCCTGGATTTAGAAATTTATTTTTTAAATGCATTTATGGGATATGTTGATATGTAATGCTAATTAAGTTAGAAAATAGATCGTTTTCTTTTTTCCTGTAGGTTTTCAAAGCATGTCAAATGCGCCTTTAATGCTAGCCAGTATAGTGAAAAGCAACTTAACTTACCTGATGAACGAAAACATCAACAGGTTCGTCAAGTGGTACACCATTTCTCGTTGTCATTGACAAAAATCCAAAACCCATTCGCACGTTGAACCATTTGCACACTCCAATGCCCAGTGTACCAACATCCTCTTCAGAACCCGCGGATTCTTCCTCTTCGGTTCTTGTACACCCACCTTTTCAAAGATTATATGACACTGATAAGGTACAGTTCTCTGATTAAGTCTATACATACATCAAAATGGGTGTGCCTGGTTTGAGAATGGTTTTCAGGATGGATGGCAAATGTTTTTTCGGAATGCCACGCAAGCAGTCATTTGAACGTTGCACCGCTTGGATTTTTTTAAATAGAATTTTACATCTGGTGTGTATTTAAATATTTAAAGTGTAATTATCTAACCTTTTGTAAGCTGTTAGATAACCAACAAAAACAACGCTAGTGCTTGTGGAATAACTATTATAGTTAAAAAAAGCATTAAGGTCTAATTATGATGAATTGTATTATTATTATTGTTATTTCACAATGATGCAGTCAACGGAGTAATCGACTTGTAAAGATAATGCAACACAGAAATATAAAATATGAGGTTCGATAAGTACACTTTCCCTAGACAACTCAATGCACTTACCAACCGCAACATGATAGATTGGCCTCTAAAAACATGGAGTTAGAATTAACCTGCATTTCCAAACAGCAAAAGCAAAAAAGGAATAATGCGTTCCCTATTGTCATGTTTTCCACAGCAAAGGAAGCTACTTTAAAAAGTGTAAAACCCGCCATGGCTATAATTTTCACAAGTTCTTTTATGTGTTGCCTAAAAATGGCCTTAGTGCTACGTTTAAAATAAATCTTATACAATAGTTACCGGCCCTGTGTATACATACAATATTGAGTCTATCACACGTCTTAAAGTGTGAATATGGGCCTATCCCGGACTAATGGTGTCCCCTTGTGCCCTGTCCGCTAAAATAACAAAAGCAATAGGTACTGCCAAACAAAAGTGGTTTGGAAACTTCACCCCTGTCAATTACTGTTAGAAAGACTTGGTATTAGTATTACACATTATGAAAGACAATGTAGGGACCCCCAAACCTAATTGACGTCCCTATCTAGAAGAAAGTTTGCATGAAACGACCACGGAATTATTTTAAGTCATATAGCACATACCTTCTGCCATCTTTAAGGGGCCAGAGTGTCCAGAGTCCAATGGTACACAATCACGAAAATTAAATTCTGAACATCCAACCACTTTATTGTGATCCTTTACATATGTGTATATATATAATATACTGGATTTATATATCTAAGACAGCATGCAGAGCCCCCTGGCAATGCTGCTGCTGATATAAACCCCAACACCCCCGGTCAAGTCCACGTGATTCTCAATTGTAATTTTCACCCGGATAGATACATTCCACGATGGCTCAAATTCAGTGAGCGACCAATAAGAGGTGAGGACCACCTAGATTTGTTTCGTCCGGGAACACACCCACCCCCTCACCCATCAAACTCGAGTAAGGCCAACACAACCCCCGCGGCCCTTAAAGGAGATTTGAATTTGAATATCAATGTACTATTGCTATTACTTTAGTAAGCAAATAAAGCCTTATTGAATCCAGTTCCAATACGCGGATATTCTAGCAGAATATGGCCCATACTGCAATATAAGATATCTCATTGGGTTTTGGAAAATGCATCGCACATTGTTAAACTGCATGTATAGTTTACTATTTATATGCTTTGGCTATTTGCAGTGCAATCGCTCCTTCGTTTGAGAAGTAAATTATGTCGATAGGTTGTACCAGCAGACATCCTATGATGGTTTAACAAATAATTAATCATTCTTAGTAATATTTGGACTATATATATATGTGTGTGTGTGTTTGGCCCGGGGGGTAGGGGGCTTAAAAGTATCATTGAAGTAATTATTCTAGGCTATTTATGAGAACGACTCTACACTCAAGAATCGCCGCAGTTTGATTCTTTTGGAAACATGTTTCGCTTTTTACTTACGCATTCAGAGAAAGTGTAAACTCAACATATAACAAACCATCGACGATTTAATTTAATATGTTAAATATAGTGGTGCTTTAACGGATGTTCTTTCAATCACTAAATAGTTGTCAGTGTCATAAACTAAGACCACTGTCGTTGGTGTTTTTAAATGCATATATTTGGTTACAATGAGGACACTTGAAACGTTGAGAGTGTAATTAGTGGGTGGCCCATAGGTGAAAAGTTGTTAGATATCTAGAGAAATTGAATTACACATTTTCGAAAGGTAAAATAAACCAATATCTCACTCGGGAAGGTTGGGGACTCAAAGCCTTCACTGGGCAGCTGGCGAGAGAGACCAGATGCGACAAATGCTCGTTGCTTTAACGGGTCCTTTCAAGTCATTTCAATCATCCATTTACTGAAAAGCACGAGACAACTGAATGTAGGCCTACTATAGTCACGAGTTTATGGGACGGTGTCAAATTACAAGTGGTCAAATAAACACTAGCGTATAGCTTTATTTATTTTTTTACTTTACCAAGGCTTATGGAAATAGGGGATT
>JAVQJS010003597.1:0-16614 GCA_036024795.1 Galaxias rostratus | reverse complement strand
GGGTAGGGACAACCTGAGTGTGTGTGTGTGTGTGTGTGTGTGTGTGTGTGTGCGTGCGTGTGTGTGTGTGTGTGTGTGTGTGTGTGTGTGTGTGTGTGTGTGTGTGTGTGTGTGTGTGTTTGTGTGCGCGCGCGTGTGTATGTGTGTTTGTCTGTCTGTCTCGTCATGGATCAAAGAGCAAGGAAGAGTGAGTTACTGGGTACAGGGTGTGAACAGACCAGTCTCCTGTTCCCAAGCACTGGGAGCTGTTTGAGGATATCTCGCTGAAACGTGACGTGGGAGCGGACCAAAATGGCCGAGGAGGATTTCTTTAAGGCCGGCCTTTTAGCCCAGCGTCACCCCATCTTTTGCGTAGTCTCCAGCTGGGGTCTTTTTACAGGGCTCAGGTTTGATCAACGTTGCATGACGCCCAGGCCAACTTGACACTGAGAAAAACCGTAAGATTTCGGTCGGATCTGCTTAAAACACTGGTGGACTTATGGAGTTAAAAAAACAAACAGCCTCGCGTTTAAGAGTCCTTTACTTAATCTTAGAAAGCCCTGCACAATGCTACGGTGCAAGGGAATAGGACAGAATTCAGTCGATTCCTCATTAGTGCACAAAACACAATCCAGGGCTGTTCTGTTGGCTTCTCCGTTTATTGCCTTCATTTGCATGTAAATGAAAACTGTATTGTGGCTGGAGGGCTGGATGTGTGGCCACTCGCTACCCTGGGGTCCCCCTGCATAACATGTTCAAACGAGCACACACTCACTGGCACACACACAACAGACACTGTGTACGCGCAGACACGTGCAATGACTCAAAAAAAAAAAAACACGCACACACATTCACAGACGTTGGTAGCTTTGTAAATAATAAATTGGTAGAGCAATGTTAATTAACTAATTGTTTTAGAAGTTGCACAACTTTCATTTCACTGTAATCCCACACATTAACAAACACACGCACACATAACGTAGATGCGCACACATTACTCAGACACATACACACACATACACACACACACACACACACACAAAGAGAAGCTGTGGGTTCATGTTCTGCATGAATTGAAATGGTTATTAAACTATCTGTTATCATTATTCTAATAACCATCTGCTATTCACTCGCTATTTCACAAAACCTTGGTGCCTTTAAAAAGTGCATGTGTGTGAATGCATTTAATATCAAGCGGGACATAAATGGAAAGACAGGGAATCAGTTGTCCTGTCACCACTGGGGGTTTTGTTTCAAATTGATCACTGTTACCTTTTTTAAATACTTCCCTTGGACAGTCACAAGGATGATTATCTTGAAGACAAATTAGTCTTCATATGGAAATATAACTACTTTACGGTACTTCCACATGTTGTTCCTGCCCTACGGCACAATATTTAAGATGACAGACGACCTTTTGCCATCGGAAATTGCTTGGTTTCGTCAAAAAGACATTCACTCAATAAGTAATTTGTTCAAAAATAATTATAGCACACGGTTAGCCAAGCCTCAGATAACTCGTTCAACACTAGTATGTAACAACTGTGCCATGCAGGCTACGAATATCTATCTGTAAGACTACCTGACAAATATTTGTACGTTGCCGGAATATTATTATATAACTTTTTCAGAGACTTAACGATTGCTAGTGTTGATGCGCTTCATATGTTTTTAAATAGGCGTTGAACAGTTTAAACTTCTCTTTGCATATGAACTTGATTAATAATAGACTGTCTTAGAACGATATTTATCTTCTTTTGTCCCTCATTCATAGTCATATCTTTAAAGATGATTATTCTATATCATCAATTACAAGGTTTTAGTCAAACCGTGAGAAATATATGCCATCCCCTGAATTAAGGTGCTGCTGTAGCTATTATTTTGGCAAGGGAGTGTTTTTGGTTTTGATTACTTACTGACAAGATCTTAGTTAATATTGTCCACAGTGAAAGACACGTTTTAAATTCGCTTGTTGAAAATAACTTTCGTTTTTGTCAGTTTTTGGATGACGTGTTTACTTAAACAAGACACGTTTTTGACTTTTCAAGACTTTGTGGGATTTCGGAACCTATATGCTTGTTTCACCCCTACTCATGGGTAAAAAGGCAGGTGTTATGGACCAAACTCCGTATGTTTATCAAAAAAAAATTTGCGCCCAAATTCTAAGGCTGGCAGACAGGCCGACAGACAGACAGACATACAGACAGACACACACTTTTCAAATCTTTGTGAGTAAACATATTCCTTTTGTTTGTCACTGGCAAAAGAAATTTAGATTACAATTTTGGCAAGTCCGCATTTGTCATTTTATATTTCTAATAATTCTATAGTGAAGTTAGATTTCATTTATCAATTAATTTCATGTGGCCTTCGTTATTTTCAGAGCTTTCAGACTCGTGCTCAATGGCCTAGCGCCTGACCTTGAATAGAAAGACTCTTGACCCACCGCCTCTTGCCCTGTTACGGTCAAGCTTGTAAGACACCTGTGAGTTGTACTCTGTCTTTTTCGATACGCCAGCAAATTGTGGACTTTTGTATCTTACACACACCCATACAAAGGTTGTATGAAATGACTGATCATGGAGAGACGGACTGCACTGCAAGGCAATTTCATGCTCCGCAACGCTTTGAACAGCCTTGATATCACCATGCCTCGCAGTATAAATTTCCTCTTTCCAAGGAGTTTAATATGCCGTATGAATATGGATACAGTTGTCCCACTCACTTGAACCAATGAGCTGCAAACCAACTCCACACGCATTTCCAATTTATTAATTGGATCGGAGAGAAAGGCCTGTATGCGGTTTCTAGAATAATGATGATGATAATAATAATAATAATTATTATTATTATTATTATTATTATCATAATAGTAAAAATAATAGTAATAACAGGAAAACGTATATAAAAAGGGATCATGTTTCCTTTTTCCAATATAAAACGTTTTATTTGGAAACATGTGTTTTAAATGTACATAATATATTCCCTCTTATTTCTGAGGGCCCAAACATAGGCTATACTTCAAGATAGTCTGATGCTATAATGCTGTTATCTGAAATTCCAACAGATCTATTTTTGAATGCAATAATAACATGAACATGTTTTGAAACCATAAACTCTTTCTGGGATGTATCTTTTCAAGGGTCAGGTAACTAATAACAAATAAACCTGCCTGCTGATTGACTTCCAGTTCAGGAAGAAATATGCAAGAAATTCAAAGTTTTCGTGTTCAGGCTCCTTTTTCCAATAAAATCTTTGGTTTTGGGTGGCAGGTCCTCAGTCTGTGTTTCACCGCGAAGTTCTGAGAGTAGAGTTCACAAAAACAGTCGGCCTATATTTGACAAAGATAATTCATTCTCCAGCAAGTGGATGGTGAGCAGTCCTACACCCTTTCATTAAATTATATGTACAGAGTCATTTGAAAATGGCTAAACATGTTTCATCAAGTTTGTAGTTAGCCTCTAGGCTATCCGACTGTTGATAGGCTATGGTTAAATGGAAATATGTTGCAAATCTCTTTACAATAGCCCAAAATGTCAATACTGTGTTCCATACTCAAATATATATTTTTAGGGAAGTAATCTAGTCACTCTCCTCCTCCTTGTCCTCCTGAATGGTGGTCGTGGAATGGTTGTACAATCCTTGCGCCATCAGTTGAAGAGCCAGGCCATTCTTATAGCCGTTTGCCTTTTTAATTTTTGCCCGTTTGTTCTGAAACCAAATCTTGATTTGGGACTCGTTGAGGTTCAGCTCCTGGGCCAGGGACTGTCTCCTCTGCTCGGTGATATAACGGTTGGCCTGGAACTCGGTTTTCAGTCTCTGAAGCTGCTCAGCCGTGAACGCCGTTCTCGGTCGCTTGTCCTCCTTGTCGTTTTTCGTCTTTTTCAATTTCCGTGTCCTTGGGCCTACAGTAGGAACGACAATAAAAACGAAAATATAAATATTCAGCTATGAGCTAGGCACATACAACTAAAAACTAGGCAGAAATATATATACTGTTCTTGAATAACAATACTTGAATTAGACTATAACCAGTGATACTGATAACATGTATAAACCCATTAGAAAACGACATTATTTGCAATAATGTTCAATAGTTAAATATTGAAATCATCTGTTTCATACATGAGTAAAAAATAGGCTGATACCACGATGGGCCCAAAAAAATACATTACTATGTATAATTGTTATGATCAGGGAATAGTTCACAATGGTTTTCTTTACTAATGTTTGGTGTGGACCTAAAACAGAACATTGGTCAGCACTTGTTATTAGGCGACTAATATAATAGTTTTTATTGAATATTACCGCTGGAAGCTGTAGTTTTATGTGGATTGCTATACAGTACATATTTTTCTATTTGGTATATTGGGTTTTTATTTTTCACAATAGTAGCCTATTAATAGGCTTACAGGTAAATTTCTAATTATTATTATTTTGACAACGTTGACTGATGTGTAGATAAGAAGCATAACATATCCATAACAAGATTGGGGTTTTCATTTGTAAAGGAAATTGCGTGGCAAAATTAGAGTGGTCAAATTAGAGGAAATTTAGTTCAGAGGCATACAATCTGATAAAAGTTGTGGAAATGCCAAAGCTATATCGCAATATGTGATACGTTATAGCATAGAAAACAAATAGATTTCCTACTCATAGTACATACTTAACATATCCCTAACTTTAAACGGAAAATGACAAGACTGTTGGAAATGGCCATTTCATATATTACAGCGTAATCTCAAATGATATTATTGGCATTTATATGATATGAAAATCCATGCACAAAAAAGCAAACAAAAAAAAAGCAGTCATAAGAAAAAGACAAACATCCCAAGTGATTGAAACATTGAATTTAAAGAATGAAAACAATCTTTCAGAAAACGTCCTGGCGGAAGTGGCTTGTAGGTTGCATTTGAAAGGTCGTTTAATTCATTCAAAATGTCGTCCGATCTGAGATAGCATAGGCTTTGACCTAATGTTTGTAATAACTATTCTGAATTAACAAGAAACGGTACGTGATGTAAATATTGTAATTTATGATGTTTAAAGGCAACGAGTCATACATTTTTTTTTATTGTTGACTTGTTTCCATACCTTTACAAGTGAACTATATATGCAAATGATGGGATTGTGAGTGTTGTATTCAAATATTAAGTTTATATTATCGAAATATCGAGATTCCACTTTTTAAGGGAAAATTACACAGCTCCATATGGTTCTGACATATATTCAAATGTTTGGTTTACGCAGATGCTGCGTCGAAAATAAACCGATAGATTAAGAGTGCTTTATAATCAAATACAACTGTCCAAATGTTGTCATGACTCCTTTATACGAAGAAAACCTTACAAATACTTGTATACAATTAAAGTGATTGTTATTTTAACTGGCTTTGGGACTTTTTTAAAGTACAGGAAAATAAGCAGTAGCATCAACGTTCTCGTCAGATTTTGAAAACATTCGCAAACATGTTCAGCTCGGGTAACTGACGTTAATAACATATTTCTCTGTCAATAGAACATATATATATATATATTTATATATATTTATATATATATTGTGCAACTAAAGTTTTAAGGAGATAGTCAAATACATTCTTAAGTGGATGCACACTTAGTGTGCACTTTTCCACATTTAACGCACTTTGAAACACTGGCAAATCTACAGAAACTGGATTAAAGCCTTGGTGCAAATGTTGTATTCGAGTTTTCCGTGAAAATAAGGATTGTGTGCCTGATTCAAATAAAACACATGGTAAACAAGGAAACTGCGCAAGCAGATAGATCCGTGAGGCTCGTATTTATGGGCCAATTTGATATCATATTAATCTTTGTCGTTTCTATACAAATAGCGGATTTTTTTGGTTGAAAAAGCTTTTTTTAAATACTTTTTCACATTTGAAAAAATCCGTGCAAATAAAAACAAGCTGTCTATGAGCAATGCAATTAATTTACTGAGATTAAACAATTAGTGCAATTTAAGTGCTGTGCTTTGTTAGGAAAAAGCGATGTATCTACTACAGCCGCTCACCAAAATGCTCATGAAGTTTATCATGTAAATAAAAGATAAAAAATATATTTATCAATTATAAAAAAAAATATTGTTGAATATGGTTTGAAATAAAAAATTACTCTTTACAGAAGATAGTAACAATTTAAACAAAAGTAATTACTGTTGAGGTTTTTTAAAAAAAACAATCTTTGCAATATGTGTTATTAGATCGCATGTGTTTATTAGCTTTTCTGTGCTTATGAGTTTGTTCAAGAAACTATTGCCTCACCAGATGACGGCCTATCCGAGTATCTCGTACAGTACACCCATGCAGGCCACAGTAGCGGCTGGGACTCAGGAGTGGCTGTCTTGCCGCCAGTGCTACCGTTCAAGACCATAACAGAAGACGCCGTGTTCTCCCCAAATTTGGCTGCTCCTCCACCAGAACTCTCGTCAGCTTTTGAGGTGCTCTTTTTCGGGGTAGGCGACAAAGCCTGTGATGAGGTCGAGGACGAAGTGCTGTCGCTACTGCAGTTGGAGTCCTGGCATGGCGTTCCAGGATGAGTCGGTCTGACAACTAAGGGGTGGACGCGATCTCGGCTGGAAGTATGCGCCCGTTCCCTGGGTCCCAACCCAATCTCCTTCTTGCAGCCGAAGTCTGGCCGTAAAATATTGTCAATAAAAAAGTTTGTTGTTCTGTGTGCCTGCTGGGCAACCTGGAGAGGCAAAATGGGTGGTGAGGGCAAACTAGGCGAGGGCGAAACGCTTTCCCCTTCACTGGTATCAGGATCCCGCTGGTCCTCCATCGCTGCAAACGAATACGCTTCGATTCTACTGTCTTCTTTATCCAAACCCACTTGTGAACGTGTTTTGTATCCAAATTATGATTACAATCAAGTTCTAGACACGTTAAAACATGGCCATTCTCTCTCTAGAAAAAGGGCTCATTTTCATTTTATAAATTGTTGACATTCCGTATGCAGAAGGGTCCAACGTGTCATGGTCGTCGACTATTACAAGACTGACAACGTATTGCACGCTACTCTTGCACGTCTTTGCTTTTCACCACTGTATGACAGTTCGGTCTTCACACACTCTTCACATCACAGCCTCTCCCACACATTTCGCACACCAACCGGAGGCGCGTGAATGCAATCAAACGCATAGTGGACCAATCAGTAGCCGAGACACTTTTGGACATGGGTGACGACGTCCAATTATATCAAGCGTTCCTGGGCATGAAGGTTAGAGTACACCAACTAGATTTCAGGAAACCAACCAAATATAACAACTATGCCTTCATGATGTTAATAAATAAGTGATATTTCAACAAGTAGAGAATTAAACAAAACGCATTATACTTGAGTGAATATACATTGTGTGTAACCAAATGCTTTTGAACCAGGCAAAAATGCACACATGTGGACACACGCAAACGTCCACTGAAACACACTCACACGCACACACACGCGCGCGCACATATGTAGGTGATTTGCTGGACTTGTACAAGGATGTGCATGTTTATACTTAGAAACAAATAAATTACCTTCTAAATTTACAATCTCACTTTCTAAATGTATGGGTATAAATACTGTTTGTTAATTTCAGTATGTCTAATTGGAACGCCACCGCATCTTGCAGTGCATGTCCCCAATAAAATTGTTTTTGTTGTATTAATACATATGTTAAGTATAAATGTATACAGTGCATTTTTTAAGGTGCAATGTCAAAAAATAAATAAATACAATGACTACTCAGGATAATTTATTGGTTTTAATTACTCTTCATTCCGCCTGATCAGCTAGACGTTCATCACCTGGTCGCGAGTGAAATCCAGTCAAAGCCTCTGTCATCCTTCTCGAGCAAAACACTTTATCAACATGCGCGCGTTAGGGACATATAATAGACACACCGCACGTCCTATTCAAGGTGTTGATGAAAGGCGCTGAATAATACAATGATACAAGGCAGGTGCCTACAAAAATTACTTTATGGACTGGTTAAAATTGAATATTTCTTGTATTTTTGGGGGGGATATTCTATGCACAGAAACATTTTCAGATGTTGTCAGAGTAATTTGTAATCATTTTAGTATGTATACAATGCCTTTTCACCGAGCAATTATTAACTATTATTATTTATTGTTATAAAAGTACTTTCATTTACACTCCCGGACGCATAAGACAAATCACATAATATTTTTTCTGCAACCTGCAGGAATATGCATGGGGTAGATTAACATCAGAAAAATGTCTTGGATGTAGGCTTACTTCAAACAATAATCTGCAGACTAGTGTTTCTAAAAAGAAAAGCCAATGACAGTCTGTTATAATGTCAGTAAATGCAGGGTACTTTTTCCACAGCAAATACATAAATCACGACAAAGCGTCTTTGCGCAGGGTTGAATATTATGGGCATAATAGATATTCACATGAACAAGGACTGAAGCTTTCATGGTATTAGAAACCTTTGGCACTGGAAACCTTTTATGAGCATTTTCGAATGTAGGCGTTCGTGTTATAAAGCTGCATGGTATACATTCACATTCTTACATGTGTATCTATTAGGCTAATACACATAAGTGAACCCTTTTGGTCATGGCCTAATATAATGCGAAACAACAAAAGCCGTCTCACAGCGGCCTTTTACAAAAATACGCTTTTATTGCATAAA
The DNA here is from genome assembly GCA_036024795.1 of Galaxias rostratus. Taxonomy (NCBI): domain Eukaryota; kingdom Metazoa; phylum Chordata; class Actinopteri; order Galaxiiformes; family Galaxiidae; genus Galaxias; species Galaxias rostratus. The sequence goes on along the minus strand of JAVQJS010003597.1, from coordinate 7,968 downwards.
AAAAGATATAACAGATACATAGTCTATACTGTAACTGTGACTGTTATTTCATTTTGGAGTTTGCCAATAAAATTGACTTTATTTACACTAATAGCAAAATGTACGATATATAATTCTCTGTATACTACTCTAACCTACACTACTCCATTCTACTCCATATACTACATACATTTTATTTTAGTTTAATATTGGAGTTGTATTCGATGTGGCTTGCCGATTTAAATGTTGCCGAAATGTATCATTTCAGGACCGTCTTAAATTAGATTTTGCTTATCCCTCATTACTGATCTATTTTTTTTTATTATTATTAAGCTACAGCACAGGCAGAACTAGTACATCGTAGAAATACATGAGAAAATAGCACTCTAGTACCCCATATGAAATGGGAAACTATTTAAAAAGTTGCTCTTAGTGCTCTGATGTGCAATCATATAAAATAGACGATAGGTTGATCCCAAATGTTTTAATGAATCAATATTTAAATTATGTTTGGCTACTTAATACGCCCAATTTTGTTTTATTCCGAATGTAAGTTCCTATGCAGTCTTTTCTGAACAAATGTTTTTAAAATGTAGCAAAAGACCAACTACACGTAACCCCCAACCAAGAAAAAATAAAACTTTTTTAAAACTAATTTTATATAAACTTAATCGGGATTAGTCGAAAATAACACGGATAGCATGGAAAGGAAGTATCGTCCTGGAAATAATGTTAGAGAGCCATCTTGTGGCCATTAGGTGCAAGTCTGTACGAGGTAGAAAAGCAGTAAATTCGAAAGAAAGTTCACTTTGGAGTGAGATCCAACCCCTTTGGTTTAAATTACTAAATGTATGGCAAAGTAGGCAACTAGGAAAACAAAAGAAATGTTACATAAAAACATATCGTTAAGCTACTGATCAAATGAATGTAATTTAGATATATTTGTCATGATAAAAATGCTGAAAATAAATAGGACGCGTACAATGTAGATTTGTGGCCCATACCAACGCACTTCTCTATTGCCACATAACGAATGTACGACTTCTCTAAACCCATTTCAAGAAGGGTAGGTGCATGATCGACGTTCGAAACTATGCCCCACAACTATTAACCGTACAGGCAATTTACCGGTTTAGTTTCCGAGTTTAACACTACAGTTAGAACTCTTCAAGCCAACTTTATGTCGGAGTTCAAACATGTTGGATTAAAAAAAAAAAAAGATCAGCAACGCAAAAACATATTTAAACATTGGCTTCTATTTCCAGACCTTGACAGAGATAAGAAGTTAGTCGTGACAGTTTGACTGCTGATTCTAGGGCAGGTATGTTACGAAAAACCCCATAACAAAGCTACAAATTGTAACCCAAATCGAATAATGTGATATTTTCATCATATGGTTTAGTTTTGAGAGATTGTTGAATACAATAAAAGAGTCACAAACCTGTTTTTCCTACAAGTGCTAGTCAGGCACCTTCCTACTAACCTACTCAAGAGAAGCGAAAGGCCCAACATAACCATCACGTAGAAACCTTTTTCTAGTTTGATGCAGAGAATCAAAGTACCACTCACCAGTAAGCGGCGTATTTTAGTCAAAGATGTTTGACTGCAAGAGGTGTTATGTTAGTGTGCGTGTTCATGTGTGATTGGTGAACACGGTCTGGTCTGACCTCTGTATGAGCCTATTTGAGGACAATTGCAATCCACGATGTCAAGCACACAATGTCAGAAATGAGAGAGCTCATGCTGTCCTCCTTTTGTCCTTATCACCTCGGAGGAAAATGTAGGAATAGGGATGTTTCATTCTCGAATAAATAATGGTTGAAAGCTGCCTTTTAGGTGCTTATTTTTACACTGCGGTATCTTGGTTTGTAATTTCTTACTCAGTGTTTACTCATTTTAAGATTTCAAAGTTTTCTTAGAAATGTTGCAATTCTGCTGAGTACACTTCTATTTTTTCTCTCAAAATCTGCCATATTTGTCAAGTCAAGCATGTTTCTGTAGGCTGTAGCTCATTCAGCCACTTCCCGATTTACTACAGTGACCAATGACGTCTGGGCCCACTTCTGAATTGATTATTTGTTTCTCTCTCTCTGACCTAACTTCCTCATCTGTGTTCAAAAGGTCAGGGGTATCCTATGTTGAGTAATCGGTAGCTGGACCTGCTGTGTATAAATCGTGACTATCCGTTTTAGTACGTCATACGCTTTATAAGAGTGTCTTCAGGAAAAACTCTGGTGCGCTAGTACAGGCTATCTGGTGCTTCAGCACCCATGGAAATGAAATCAGAAGGACAGGTCTCAACGTTCAGCCAAAGTAACCCTCTATTTGGCCTGGACGAGACGGCTCTCAGCAGGAGGGATTCCTACAACGTCCTGAGTCCTGGTAAGAGTTTGGCGGTCCCAACCGTTCAGTGGCTGTAATACTGTAACTTATGGTTGAATGTTTTTGAACCAGCGCTGTGTTTTCTTATCAGAAATCCCTTTAGCACGTTAATGCCTAATTCGAACATCAGATATCATCAGATACAATAATGACTGTTGGAATACTCTCCCTAAAAGCGTGAGTGAAAGACCGACTGGGTTTTGAGACATCTGGAAGATTGTACATTGCTTAAAAACATTTTAATCGTTGATTAACGCCAGGTTATATCTGGTATGCGTTATTGTACTCAACATTTGAGGCTTTTCCAATGCCCTTTAACATGTTTAAACTTGTCTGAGAAGCACATCTTTTTCACAGCGAATCCCGTAGAAACGGCCAGTAGGGGACAGACTTGCTTCACTATAGTTTTGATTTGTACCACTGTACCTACTTACCTTCCATTTCAGACCTGAAGAAGTATAGAGGGGGGAATCGACTTTTACACTTCATTTTAGTTTATCTTGCTTTGCTGACTGGATTGAACGCTTTTATTCTTTACAAAGGTAACGTTTGCCTCCTTTTGATTTATTGTATTGTAATGACATTAAGCTCCATCTACAAAGGATTCAGAATTTCATAGCAATTGCAATTGTCTTTTGAGTTTGGTGTGCTCATGACTGCTTTCCCCAACATTGTTCATTTTCTCTGATGTCTAGTTTTCACTTTCGAGCATGGTCAACTGCACTCCACAGCAGAGAGATTGTCCAATCACATCAATGTGGACGACGAGCAGGATGACCTCCAAACTCTCATTCGAAACACCAGTTTGGAGACCAAGTCACTGAGGGGCCACTTGGGGGCCCTGCAGACCCAGGTCAGCAGCCTCTGCGGAGACGAGGGCCAGCTGGAAAAACTGAGGCTGGATCTGGGTATAGTCAACGCTAGCACCCATCTCCTGGAGGGCAAACTGGACACAATAGCCCTCAGACCAGGTACATTCATCAGTAGGCTTGGTCTGTATAAAGTCTTACAGTACTAGCTACTGGTCAAAATGTATGACTTACTTAGCTTCTCCGATGACATTGCAGTTTTGTTAATCCCAGGTATTCCTGGAATGAAAGGCGAAAGGGGGACTCCTGGTAAGTGTAATGCTGTTTCTAGCGAAGGAAAGAGTCATGGAACAGACACAGTGGATTAGCATAAACCCCACTATGTTCACTATATGCAGTACATAATATTGCTGTATTCGACCATGTTTTCAATATCTAGGTCTGATTGGGCCACCTGGACCTGAAGGACTTATGGGCAGCCCAGGGTCAAAGGGGGACGCAGGTATGCTAACTCAAAATCTAAATAGTATGGAATATATGGCGATAACAATTCACAGAGAACACAGGACAGTACTCAAAATGAGACCCAGCAGAGGATCCAAAGTAGGACTAGTTTCCATCAGCATGCTTTACACTGTACCTTCCACAGATAAATTAGGGGCCCAGAGTTTAGAGCATCAAAGGTGTCAGGGTCTATTCTCAGCTCTGTGTGTTGAGCTTGTGAAAGGCAAAAACAACAAGTTTTAGTAACGTCTTATCAGAGAGAAAAAATGCGATGAAAGAAAACTGAACCGCCGATGCTGTCTGCCGTCAAATACTCTTATAGCCTTGATTTGCCAACGTGCTTATGATCGGTCCCGAAACATACGAGCGGATTAGTTTCCGCCTCACGAGATGTGTAAGACGATGCACTGCCGAGACGCTGCCGTCACTTCCTGCTCCTCGGCCCGCGCTGAGCCCGGCACGGCTGATGACCTGTCATCTCACGTCAGGGGCCAGATGAACAGCCAGTGTGGATGGGCACACCATTCCCATTCACATCCCTTCCGCTTTGTCAATGCATTGACATTTCCTGTATGAAATCTCAATCAGGGATGGACTTTTTAAGCTGTCCAACAAATTACCCGCGCAGGCCAGAGTCAGATGTTTTTCGATAGGTCACGTTAATAAAAAGAAAAAAAGAAAAGAAAAAGAGATCAACCTTCATTACTCTACTGCTACGTTAGAGCTGATCTTCAGTTCTTTGTATGCAAAAAGGCTTAATTTTTTAAGCTTAGTGTCTGTGCTTTGTCATGGCCGCATGGCCCCTAATTGAATATACAGTTGTACATGAAACAGAGAGATTTGGATTTGGCACCCTGCACTCAATAACAATAACAATTTATATAACATACATCGTTGCCATGAGCAATGTCAATTACAAAATGTTGTAGATTTTTTGGTGCATTTTATGAATTCCTTTTTTTGAAATCTGCGACAGTAACAGATTTAAAGTAATGAACGAAATGATTTAATTTCCATACACATGCTCATATGTGTTTTCCCTAAATGTTTCATGTCGGGAAGGTGCACCAGGACTCCAAGGGATTCCTGGACAACCAGGTAAGGCCCAGTTTCAAACTGAACAATGTTTCTAACTCTTCTTTTAAAGTGGTGGGCTCAGGTAAACAATTAGCTATAACCTGTACTTTTTTTTAAGCGAAACTTTGAAAACCTTTATTTAGAGGAGGGATCTGAATTATTACACATCGTTTACTGTGGTACTGGCCAGTTTAAGTTTGTCTCTTTGCCAGGCAGCTACATTATTGACGATGTCATAGAGGCCTCTTTTAATAGCGGGGATATAATAATCACCTCCCTTTTTCAGTCTATGCCTCGTCTCCCTTAGCCTATCTGGCGTAGGGTAAACGTGTTGGGCACACAAGGTTCCACTTTAAAATGGAAGAAGCGAGCCCCTTGATTCATATTTGATTTGTTGAACTTGCTCCCGGACTATGCATTTTTTCATTGCTGAAAAATGACCGGTGACTGACTTTCACTGAATACGTCCTGGATTGCTATAGGATATATTGGACAGTTAGAACAGTTTTATGCCACACGGGCGTTTCTCTTGCCTTTTTACAACTGTAATAAAAATCTTATTTTTACCATACTGGTCTTATTTCAAAAGGTCTACTTGGGTTGAGACCTAACTTTTTATTCAATTGAATTCATCTTAAACTAAATCTAGTCCATAGTTTCGAATAATCAATTTGAATGAGTATTTGTATACTGTTCAGATGTAGTTCTCGCATTTTCGCACATGTTATACAACCAACCAATTTCTTGTGACAGCATCTTAAAGGGAAGGAGAAGGAAATGACATGGTGAAATTGGCTTGTTTCAGTTCCTTTGATTGCTCTGTGACAGCTCATGAAAAATCTGCAGACGTTTGGTTACTCCATTCCCTTGGAATGAAGAACACTCAAATTAGCAGACTGACTATGTGTGTGTTGAAATACAGATGTGCATTGATCCCTCAATTCAGATGAAATTGCTCTGATTTTAAGCACTCAATAGCTACACATTTTCTTTATTTTAAGTAATTTTGAAGTTGCACACTAATGATCTTGTCCATGAAAATACATGGCCTGATTTGAAATTTAAGTAAAGAATCTTTTCTCTTTACATTAGTAAGGTAACATTCCAACTGCTATACTATATGCATAGAATGTAACCAACTTCTTTGGTACACAAAGAAGTGTGATATTTGTTATAATCCTGTATGTTATATGTATACTTTTCATACTTTCATATTTTTGAATGTACACACCAGAAATGCTGCGTCAGACATAAAATTGTTGACAAATCTCCAAGAGAAAGAGAATGCCACACACTGTACAGAAATACATAAAAAAAAGTTTTGAATTACCCATACCCAAACAATCCCTTTGCCTTTTTGACTTTCCCTTTGTAACATGTGTACTTGTCCTCACCACAGGTCCTCAAGGTCCCAAGGGAGACCCTGGAGTCATCGGACCCCAAGGTGAGACCTGCAGTCGTGCAGATCGGAACAGAGACACTAGTAGTTCACCCCTCTAGAACATGACACCTGCTTGTTGTGGTTTGCTACACCATTCTCTGGTAACTGAATTTGTATCACTCACTCCCAGGTCGTCCAGGGATACCGGGAAGAAACGGGGACAAAGGAGAGCAGGGAGCTGCCGGTACTGATAGTGTACATGTCACACGTGTGTATGATTGTGTGTTTGTGCGTGTGTGTGTGTGCATGTGTGTGTGAGTGTGTGCATGTGTGTGTGTGTGAGTGTGTGCACGTGTGTGTGTGTGTGGAGATACACATACACATACAACAAACACAAGGCACGCTACCAGTTTAAGATGGTTTGTATTTATATTTCCGGCAGGGCCCATGGGAATCCCAGGTACGCCCGGAGAAAAAGGAAACCCGCCAGGTGAGACTCTAAGGTTGGTCAGCTTTTAGAGTGTGAGCAGGGTGACCACTCCTTGCCACTCTTTTACAAAACGATCTCTCTTCAGTCGAAACCGTCGTGCGTCTCATCGGAGGGAGGATGCGTGGGAGAGTGGAGGTGAAGCACGAGGGAGTGTGGGGCACGGTGTGTGACGACGGCTTCGACTCGTTGGACGGGACGGTGCTCTGCAAGATGCTGGGCTTCCAGAGAGCCTTGTCCGTCTACACCTCAACTAACTTAGGTGGGACCGCCGCGTTGCCCTCTGACTTTGTGGTGTAACTCAGACCTTGCATCCTGCTTAATCATCGCTTTTAGCGAGGTCGAAAGATCGCAGTGCCATTGTGGTGATTAGAGTAACTGTGTCAGTGTGTGAGAGATATATGTAGGTATAGGTATATGTAGGAATGTAATGATGCTATCTTCTATTCTTCTTTTAGGATCCGGTAGAATTTGGCTTGATGACCTGCGATGCCGAGGCACGGAGAGCAACATCTTTGACTGCCCTCACAATGGCGTGGGTGTAGGCGACTGCACTCACAGCGAGGACGCCGGGGTCCAATGTGCCTGAAGCAGAAAGGCCCGCGGAGCCAACTCACATGGACGACACATGCAAGACACCTGGAAACATGTAGATAAAGACGAGAAGCTTGGCATTATAGCCATTGTGTGGGAATGGCACTAAAGATGACATCATCCTTTGTGGAACAAAGGATTTATATGATGTTAGAGTTGTTTTGTATATAAAATAAAAAGTCACAATTGTTTTTTATTTGTCTTGGTAATTTGATGAAATTCTTCTCCAATGTGATTGTAATGTTCATCTTTCCTTCATCAAAGCCCAGTCCACAAGCGGCTCCCTTTCCGGGCGTCACTGTCACTTCCTCTTCGTCGCACAATCCCAAGAAATTACTTGTGCATAGGTCAGCAAAGGTTTAGGTCAAACGAAATGACGAGGATCAGCTGACACAAGGTATTGCAGATGGTAACCCTTCAACCACAATGTCCGTCATGACTGGTCAAGTCCAGCTTCTAGAATGCGGCTGTAACGGATAAAACACACTCGTGTTACCACGCATGCGCAAGATTGTGGAGTAAATTGTGTCTTGCAGCATTAAAAAAAACAATGATAAGGAGCAAAATCTGTCAAAGTTGAATGCAAAATATTTTTGGGGTTGATGGTGAAAATAGACTATGTTCATGCAAAACTCAATTAATTCAGACTTGGCTCAAATCTTTTATATTCAGGGCTTTGTATCCATTATATTACATTGAAATGCTGTTTTCTTGGCAGGCAATGTCTCCAGTTAAAGGATTATCTGCCTCAATGA
>JAVQJS010003595.1:0-11206 GCA_036024795.1 Galaxias rostratus | reverse complement strand
ACACACACACACACACACACACACACACACACACACACACACACACACACACACACACACACACCATAATAATGACAATGTCTAGGTTCCTGCTTGAGGTCTTATGACTAGTGTGGCATATGTTGTTGCTTCAGATCCACAGCTTGAGCACCACAGCCACTGTGGCCCTGCAGGAGTTCAACACTACATACACTGTTGAGGTGGCAGCGTGCACCCAGGCCGGCAGTGGGATGGTCAGCCCACGAGTCTGGATATTTGTCCCCGAGAACAGTGAGTAATCCGCCATACCGACGGATCAATTCACATTCTGGAAACGGCAGAATCAGCAAAGTCTTTGCAAACAGCCATTGGTTACCACTTTATTTTTTACATACTTTAATTCCTGTTTCATGACGGATCTTATAACACTCGGATTATATTGGCAGAAATGTTCCATTAACATGCCCTGCATGGGTTGACAATATTACCTTAAATATTTTAAATATTAAATATTATTACCTTAATATTACCTGGTCATTTTGTGTACAAGAAAATATATACAATTACACAGAGGGATGTTTCTAAATGCATCGTATTCATATCAATTTGGTTTCTTTGTGTCTGTTTATTCTGTCCTAGATTGGATCTTGTCTCCATCCTCCAGTCCTGACACCAGCGGACCTGAACTCTTTCATGTTGTACTTGGTGTGATATGTGGCATTTGTCTGCTGTTTCTAGTCATCTGTGTGTTTTTTTACATGCGGAACAGGATCCTGGACACACGGTTTGGGTGGGTTTCCATGAGAAGGACTTAAACCAATATTTTAGTTTTGCACCCTTTAATAATTTCATTTAGTCTGTCTTTATCTGACATGATAACCATTCTATTGCCCAGCAAATCCTGGCTCTTTGTGTGACATCGTTGTCTCTAACACCTAGCTTTTTACTGGTTTTCATTACTTTTGTAAATATTGAGTTTCCAAAATTTTTATTTTTATCACTGACTAGTGTAGTTAATGGGAAAATATTGAGTCAACCGTTTCGGTTTCTAAATAGCTAGACACGTGAGCTTTTGGTTAATAAAGCTGGTTTAATACTTCTTGATCTCCATACTATATTCCTAAGGCCCAATGTTCCTAGTTTTACTGCTGAAAAGCTGAAGCAGCTTTGCTGCAGATAAATACAATTGCTGCTGTCCTCTGACTATTAATTCCAAACCCTAGTCTCGTTGCTCAGTGAATGAAAAATTGTTTAATCAGGTGACACTACTCAACCTTAAGAACATAATATTTACTATTTAATTAGTATGAAGCATGAATTTATTTAATTTAATAATAATATAATATTTAATTTAAGCATTTATAAAGATCCATATTTCTAAAGTAGACCCTTACTGATTTTTGTTACTCTTTCTCCTTTGTATTTGATTCATGTTTTATTCTCCCTGGCTCCCTCTGTAGGCAATGGTTTGGAAGTGGAGAGAAACCTCAACCCATTGTCCAATACAGACCTCAGAGATCCTACAACCGATCAGCGATTGAAATCACACGTATGTTCATCGTGGATAACTTGTGTCAAATTGTGCATAGCTATTATTAAACATACTGTATCAGATGTGAAATGTTTTTTATGTATATATAGTTGGTAACCTCGGTGTCAGTGATGAGCTCCAGGCTAAACTTCAAGATGTTATGATCATGCGAAACTTGCTGTCTGTTGGAAAGATTCTTGGAGAAGGTAAATTCTGAACAATAAATGATGTGGTTCAGTAACTATTTGAGAACACAACTCAATCATGCAGTTATAGCAGTCTTTTGCCATCTCTAAAAAGTATCATTCTTTTGTAGGCGAGTTTGGCTCAGTCGTGGAGGGACATCTGAAGCAAGCAGATGCTACATCTGAAAAGGTTGCTGTAAAGACCATGAAATGTGAGTGGTCATCTTTTATTGATTGACCTGGTTAAGGCTATATGGCAACACATCTTTATACAATTCTCATCTTATAACTATATTTGTATTCATATGCTTAGGTTTGTCAATACACCAAGCATATGTAACCATGAAAGTACATTAAGATCACATTTCCTTCTGTATAGTGGACAACTTTTCCCAGCGTGAGATAGAAGAGTTCCTGAATGAAGCAGCCTGCATGAAAGATTTCAACCACCCTAATGTCATCAAACTTCTTGGTGCGTTCATGCATTTAGATATCTCTGCTTCTCACATTTAGCCTCTGACTTCTGACTTTTTCATGAGTTTTCATGAAGTAAATAGAGTAAATGTGTAACACATTTTCGTGAGACTTTGATTGTATGCGGGTCTGCTTATAATTTTGTAACATTTTGTCTTAAAAAAGTGTTATGTTTTGCTGTTGCATTAATACAATGCATTTGAAAATGTGGTAATTGTACTGATTTGGTCATACAGGCGTGTGTTTGGAAGTGGGTGCAGGACACTTCCCCAAGCCCATGGTCATCCTACCCTTTATGAGATATGGAGACCTCCACAGCTTCCTGCTGCGCTCACGTCTGGGTGACAGTCCACTGGTAAGAGACTTTATAAACAGCCTGCATGTGCAGATGCTCTTTGATGCTGCCTCATTTGATAACTCAAAGAGTATATTTCACCTTTAGGTTCCACACCGCTTATCATATTTGCAACAGAATGTGTAATTGTGACGATTTGCTCTCTGTCTCTCAGTTCCTACCCACACAGACGCTACTAAAGTTTATGATTGATATTGCTTTGGGAATGGAATACCTCAGTGGACGCAGCTTTCTGCACCGGGACTTAGCTGCCCGCAATTGCATGTATGTATCTTTACCCGGCTGTCGTTACAACAGATAAATGAGAGTTTTCATTGGATTTGCTATCCTTTAAATCAATGAATCTAATTCGGGGGTTCTTTAGGTTGCGTGATGACATGACGGTGTGTGTAGCAGATTTTGGCCTGTCGAAGAAAATCTACAGTGGGGATTACTATAGGCAAGGCCGAATATCTAAAATGCCTGTCAAATGGATCGCTGTAGAAAGCCTTGCAGATAGAGTTTTTACCGTAAAGAGCGATGTGGTAAGCATTCAACCAACTGTTTTTGACTGTCTTTTAGAATTTGCTGATTCATTTGCAGGAATGAGTCAGAGAGAAAGTAAAAATCTTTGCGTTTGGGGGAGAGTAGTTCATTTACATTTTTTACATAATGCCATACAAAGACTTAATCAGTAATATATATACAGCATATATTTTTTTTTGTAGTGGGCATTTGGTGTGACCATGTGGGAGATTGCAACACGTGGAATGACACCATATCCTGGCATTCAGAACCATGAAATCTATGACTATCTTCTGGACGGGCACAGACTGAAGCAACCAGCAGACTGCTTGGATGACTTGTAAGAGTTTGTCTTGTGAAGGGGAATGTTTTACCATTAACATCCTCGGCTAACCATTTCCATCCATACTAGGGTAACTAAGTGAACTGTGGAGGTGTCAGTGAGTACATTTTGGGTGTAAACTATTTATAAAATATTTCTCACTTCCAAATGTTGCAAATAACTTGCCTGTAAAAGTTGATTAATACTGCCTAATTTCGATATTAATCAAAGATGTTCCTCCTATATATAAATGCCAAATATTTAGTTTATAATGTTGGTCGAATGAAGAACTAAGGGATGCGTCTACAGTACAGGTGTTCTTCATTTCTTTGCAGGTATGAGATAATGTACAGCTGCTGGCGGGCCGACCCTCTAGATCGCCCCTTCTTTCCACAAGTACGAGAAATGCTGGAGAAGCTCACAGAGAAGCTTCCAGAGGTTTCTAGCAAAGAGGAGATCCTCTATATTAACACAAGCTTTCCCGAAGAGGACCCTGGTGGTGCATCTCACACTGAAAACCCCCTGTTCAGCTCCTCTCCTTCCTGCAGTCATCCCTCAGCACTAAACTCCCTGGTCACGGCAGATGTTCACGGAAACTTGGAGGAGGAAGATATGGCGGAGGATTATCGTTATGTGGTGGTTATGTCTAACGCGGACCCTAGCCTTAGATCCGCTGCAGCGGCAGTGAACACTCCTCTTTTGTCGAGGGACCGTCAAGAGAATAATGACATGGTTAATAATGCCAGTAGGATGGAGCAAAACACAAATGACGCTACCCTCCTGCTTTGATGATAAGAACCTGGAACACAAACTGAAAAATATGAAGCTTTTCAATGGTTCTTGATTAATTGCCATATTACTTCAATGTAAAAACATGAAAACAAATTCACACAAAAGACTACATAGGCAGCAGAAAACTCTACATCGTATTTTCTCATCCAATTTTCTCTTCAAATGTTTTGCCAGCAAGTGTGCGAGTGCAACCATCAGTTATAGCCACACCATGTTGTTTTTATCCAGCGAATAAGCTTTGTCAATAATGAAGTTAAACTTGATATCATTTCCAAAACTGTGAACTTGTACATTTGAAAAGGGTTTGAAATGATCTGTATATAAATGTAAATAGCCGTCTTGGGTCAAATTATATGGGTTTTCCTAAGCCTAACCCTACAAGATTTTTTTTCTACCCTACTTACATTTACAAATCAGCCTGTAGTAAATCTCATTATGACTGAGCCCGCAGTTTTCTGACAAGTGCAATAAATATAAGTCTATAAATTGTTTGCATCCAACCTCATCCAATTCATTGTCAAATAATGCGTTTAAGAGGAACTTTGCTGTCAATGAGATTGATGTACTGGGGCAGCCCCCCACCCCCAACACCACACTCACCAGCATTACTAGATTACGTGTAAAACGTCGGGTCCGGTCAGGTGAGTTGGCCACGCAGCATCAATCTTCAAACATGGCTATGTGTGAGAGGATGAGGACGTGGAACTGCTCGTTAAACCTTGTGAAACCATGGATAATTTTTACAGTAATTTTACTCAACAGTATAAATGAAGGGATGTCAGCTCCGGAAACGGGACAATGGAGTATTACAGTTGTCAATGTGGGTATGCAAATGGGACAATGGGAAAACATGGAAATTAGTTGAGTTTCTCTGGGAAAGCTTATGTGCTAACGTTAACTAGCTAGTTGAAGTTAGCTTCCCAACAAACTCACAGCACTGCAATCGTATTGTTTCCCAGCAGGACAGCGACATGGTTTGAGTGGGGACAGTTGTGTATGTATGTGGTTTTTGCAAGGAGATAATTGGTGTGTTATTACATGAATATACATTTAATTACAGTAGTATGTTTGTGTTAGCATTCAGCTATCCAGTCTGGCCACATTGTATTGTGAACCCAGCCACACACAATACTAGTTTAGCACACATTAGCTTAGCGTCGCATTGTTAGTTTTCTGCCATATCGACATTAATAATAATTTCGTTGTTCCTGCAATGTTGACCAATGGCTATCGTTGACATGCATAATCGTTCCCAGTGACTGGCCATGCTACGATAGCAATTATAAATCGGCACTAAGTGATTTAGTCTTATTGGCATATGGGATTCCCACCCAGTCCCAGGTGCTTTCTACCTGAGGCAAAGCGAGGAGTTTTCTCATCCTTAACTGATAATAACATTAAGCCTCATGACATGTCTAGGAACGGGTAACATAACTACTACTGAATGACCTTAACACCGCAGAATGGATGTAGAGTAATAGATTAATGGCTATTCAAAATGAAGACTTAGGCAGTATATGGCTTAACTTAAGACAAGGTTCTTGGCTTACATCTATTATTCAAGTAGTTGAAGTCCAGCTTTTCCATGTTGGTTATGTCATACTCCGTATCCTCTTACGTTGCTAGGTTAGCAGACTGTCAGCGCACAGTGCAGGCTAGTGATAATGTGTTGTTTGCACTTATACCAGGTCAAAAGAACTCTCCTTAAACTTTCACAATGCAAACAGCATGATATTCTTGTCTCTGTTTCCAGACTTCAAGACCACTGCTGTTGAGGAAATCCATTTATAAAGACACTGACATAAAATTGAAAGGTATGGCACATTTTGCAATATGTACTCAATGTGCCGTAGATTGGAAGCATATCATCTGTAAAAATTGCTCTTGTCTCTGCTTTCTAATTCATTATAGCCCGTTTGCCTTTCAGTGGAGTCATTTGGTTGTCCAGAAGAGGTGATTTTCACAATCCGTTGGTATTTGAAATTCTATCCTTGTCACAACGAGTTCAATAACATTGATGTAAGTAAGGTTACAGTACTACATTCCCATTGCTATCTATTGGGATGTTTTGCTGTGTTTGGATTCATTTTCCTGTCTTTAGGAAATGTATGAAAGGACACCACTCAGCCACGGTGAGGGCCTAGATCCTAAACCTCTGGGACCAGGGGAGTACATTGAACATAAACACAAACCCTTAACGTGCAACAGTGACCTGCGTTTCTTCCCCATGCTGAATGTAAGAGACTTATCCGTCACATTATTTGGCTTATTATCGTAGACATTTGCTCAACAAGTTGACAATCAACAATTGCTGTGTGTTACAGAAAGCTAAGGCAGGTCCCCGGCCTGTTGTTCCGCCTGTAGAGGGTGCTGTTCTGGTAAGATCCATCGGCATGGAGCTGAAGTCTCATTGCTCACCTAATAATACCAACATCATGAGTGCACCCTTCATTAATACTTCTTTTCTAGGATGAAAACCACACCAAATTGATCACTGAGGAATTTGAGCGTGGCAGCAGTGTTCTAAAGAACAGCAATGTGACACTGAAAGAGGACGTCATAGCAACCACATGGAGGGATGGCCCTTACCTGTTGGTCGTTGTGATCAAATCTAACAAACCAGAGGCTAACTGGAATTTAGCTTGTGAGATCTCCAATGATATACTGTAACACATAGCATAGTGAAATATCGGCTGGTAGTATTTGTGTGATTGCATATGAAAATGTGGTAATGTTTAATTTGTTGTGTGCTTTTCAGTGAGTGTCATTATGAAAGGCAGCCATGGGTTTATATCCATCACAGAATGGCCCCTCATGATTGTGAGTATGTGTGATTATGAAGTGAAAAAAATAGCTAGGCTAACACATTGATCGTTTCTTCCCCAGTCAAGTGCATTATGTAAGAGATCAGATGTTTTCACTACTCTGAAATCATGTCAACTGGACTTGCATGCACACATATTCGATGTTATGTTATTGTTCACCTGAGGATGTTTTCTGTTGCCGTTCAATTGCCACCACTGAAACACAGACCTTTTGTTTTTTTTTGTTTTTTTGGAAAGAAAAAAAAAACAACAGGGCAAAATGTCAGTTTAATTTATTTATGTATTTTTTTTTTCATTCTACAGTTCTACATGGTAATGTGCATCGTATACATCCTGTATGCCCTGTTGTGGTTTGTTTGGTCAGCCTGCTACTGGAAAGACTTGCTCAGGATCCAGTTCTGGATAGCTGGGGTCATCCTGCTTGGCATGGTAGAAAAGGCTGTGTTCTGTGCCGAGTATGAAAACACCAACGCTGTTGGTGCCGCCTGTGAGTGACTGTGTCCAGCTCTCTCTTTTTTTTATGGGTTGCTTCGGAGTAGCACGGTGAAGTTAACATCGCCTTTGAACCGGCATGATCCGTTCTTACAGCTCCGGGCCTGCTTATCTTTGCTGAGTTAGTGTCTGCCCTCAAGAGGACCCTGGCTCGTCTGCTCGTCATCATAGTCAGTCTGGGCTATGGGATTGTAAAGTACGTCAACATGCCACCGCTATGCTAGTCCTGAGATAAAAGTTTACACATGTTGTAGTGAGTTATAATAGTGTCCTCAATATGTTCTCTGTGACACAGTAAGGCTGAACAGGTCCTCCATTTTACTGATATTGAATGTTACACATGGTTTTTCTTCATCCATAGGCCGCGACTTGGTACGGTCATGCACAGAGTGGTCGGTCTAGGGGTTCTCTATTTTGCCTTTGCCAGTATTGAAGGTGTACTGAGAATAACAGGGGTGAGTATTACTTCACATCTCTCACAGTGATAATAGGTCTTTAAACATCATTCAGATTGCCATGCATGATTGGTATTAAGATGTTCTTAGTTTAATCTGAATGGTCTTGGTGAACCACAGCAGAGATCCATCTCTTATGATGGTTATAAGGTTATCTTTGGTGGTTTGCTGAATATATGACCTTACAAAGTTAAATCTCATTTTGAGCATACATGGATGTGCTCCCGTTGTTGACTTGTTTATCTACTTAAAAAATATGCTTGCTGTGCTCTGAATAATGTGAGCTTACTCACAAAAATGTAGGTGTGTTCTTTTGCTGTGCAACACCGGCTCACCTGTTCTCACATCAGTTTCTGCAGTTTTCAAATAAAATATTTTTAATGGCAGAGGCCAGAGTGCAGGCATCTCTTGGTGTACAATGTCGATTCTGTATATTGCTCTGTCTGCTGGAAAATGTAAGGCACCCTACTGATAGTAATCTTGCATTTTAATTGAATGATTTTTATATTTACTTGATGAATATTTATTCTCTATTGTTATCATAAACCTTTTATTGATGCCCCCGTCACTGAAGGGCCGAGACAACGGCCCCTCCCTCATTACAGCGGTTGTTTTGGCTGTGTTTGACTCCTGCATCGTCTGGTTCATATCCTTCTGGTGGCCAACCATCTCACTGCGGCAACCAAAATCACTTTCAATGACGCATGATTTATTAAATCATAAATCATATTGGTCCAATCAAACGCAGATCATGTTCCTTGTCACACTGGTGAAAGACTTTCTTTTCTTCCTCTCCCTACGTGAATCCTCCATTCCATTTCTTTTTCAAACTTCCCGTCTGACCTGTCCACTAAACTATCACTCAAACTCTGCTGTTCCGTTGTGTGCTTTCTCCTGGTCCCTCCTTGTCTTCTCCTCCTCCCAGGCGAAAGACTCTGACCTGGCCCTCCTAGCCAACATTCCCCTGGCTCTTCTTGACTCCTCTCTGTGTTGGTGGATATCCTTTGTTGCCTGCTGTCCCTGCTGGGCTCTTCCCTCCCCTCCCCACTGCTTTAGGGAAGTGTGTGTCCATAAGTCCTCTCCACGGCTAATCTTTTACCTATCAAAAGGGCTCTTAATGATTGCCTATTAATTTAGAGCACCGTTGATTTGTGCATGAAACTATCCCAGGTTATACTCTGTGGAGTTAAAAAAAAAGATATGGGCACGTCATTTAGTTCTTGTTGTCAACATATACATTTTTTTTCCGTAACTGCCGCTAACATATTTGTCAGTTTGGCTCAAACTATAAAGACCCTGAAGTTAAGGAGAAACCCTGTCAAGCTGTCTCTTTACAGGCACTTCACAAACACTTTGATCTTTGCCATCCTAGGTGAGTGTGATGATGCATTGTAACACATTTGAAACCAAAACACGTATCTGTTTAAATGTTTTCAATCAAGTCCTCCTATTATGCCTGATTGGCATTGAATGTGATCGAGGAGTCCTGGAAATGTCGTTCAAACGTGTCCATGCTCGGCTTCTCACCCTTAGCCTCCATCATATTTATGGTGTGGACAACAAAGAAATTCCGTCTAGCCGACTGTCAATCAGTAAGTAACTTTAAAAGAAACATTTTAGAATGCTCGTGTGGAAGACCGGTCCCCAAACCGTAATCTTTATAGAGGACATATCACTTTTTTGTCTTTCAATGGACAGGACGAGTTTGTAAAGCACTTTGAGCGTGGAGAAAAGCGCTAAACAAAATCCAAAGAATAATTCTTATTGATTATTAGGACTGGAAAGAGCTGTGGGTGGACGATGCCTTCTGGAGATTCCTCTTCTCCATCATACTGTTAGTCATCATGTTTCTATGGAGACCCTCTGCAAACAACCAGAGGTGAGACTTCAAAGAGCTTCACTCCAAATAGTTCTCCTTGCCCCCTAGAAATCTACACTTTGTGTGATGTGCACACTGATCGTATCTTATCTCCAGGTACGCGTTCACTCCTTTAATGGATGACTCCGATGATGAGGAAATCGAGGAATTCCTTGTGTCGTCGAATATGGGTATGGTTACCGCTCACCTCATTTGGAAAATTCCGTATACTCTTGTAAAATTCTTCTTTGTCAGATGAGTGAATTTTGTTGTTATCCATCTCACAGCTGATGGTATCAAATTAAGAGCAACAAAGAATGAAACCAATGGGATGATGAAGCCCTCTACTGCAGGAACGGTTAGTATTAATCAGCCCTCTGACAGTCAACAACAAGGTCCTCTCTTTCATATAATGACCCCACAGGATACGCCAAACCATTCCTCTTACTCCGCTTGAACAGAAGGGGTCAGAGCACACATTTTCAGACGCATAGTTCAACAGGTGGCAGCATTTCATTCTTGTTCTTCCACCTGTCTAGGATGAAGACCTAAAGTGGGTGGAGGAGAACATCCCTTCTTCTCTCACAGATGTGTAAGAATCCCATCGCATTTAATCAGTTCCGGTATTCTGGACTCTGCCATTCCGCATCTTCCATAGTCATGCTAATTTAAGGACCTGAGATGTATTTTCCCTCTATTTCTCCTCACAGTGCCCTGCCTGTCCTTCTAGACTCTGATGAGGTACACCTTCAAATAATCACAGGTTCCAGTGTGGCTTTATATGAGGAGAAAAGCTAAAAACCTGCTAACCTCAACACATTTCTGCATGATTTACCTTTCCAGGAGATAATGACTACCAAGTATGAGATGTCAAAGATGGAGTGACACGGACACGCCTCCTGTCGCGTCGCGTGCCATGGAGTGACACGGACACCCCTCTTGTCGCGCCACGTGTGTGTAGGAGCCGTTCTCTGTGTGGGAGGGGCTAAAGGTCTGAGGCCCTCTTCTGTCTGGTCACGTCAGGAGCCGTGGTCCGTCCCCACCGGGAGCACGCGGGACTCCGGTTTGGTACTTCCTGTCACACTGCAACAAATGCTAACCTGCCTCTTTGCCACGCCACGAAGAAAAAGGGGGCAGAGATCTGTCACATCACCAATCAAATGAAAGACTTGTTTTCCCTGCAATACCGTTTCGTTTTGAAAGAGCCTTCCGTTCCAAAGAGAATAGTTCATTTTATGTTCAAATCTGTACATTATTCTTTTTCACTTACTTGACCTAATGTGTATATTTATGAAGGGGTAAAAAAAATGTTATTTAATTGAAAGTGTGTGTGTGTGTGTGTGTGTGTGTGTGTGTGTGTGTGTGTGTGTGTGTGTGTGTGTGTGTGTGTGTGTGTGTGTGTGTGTGTGTGTGTGTGTGTGTGTGTGTGTGTGT
>JAVQJS010003592.1:0-19869 GCA_036024795.1 Galaxias rostratus | reverse complement strand
TCTCTCTCTCTCTCTCTACAGGTGTCAGGTGACATGTTGCAGTTGATACTGTAAATTCATACATTCCTCATGCTCTTTTTCCAAACAGACTGGGGTGAGTTACAGCCCGTTGTGACTTCCTGACGTCCAATAAAAGGCAATTGGATTGTGAGCTCCTCAGCATCAGCGTAATGCGGAGTAGAGCAGGGTGGGACGGGACAAAGTAGCTCTTTGTACTGGAGAGTGTTTGTTTACTAAGAGCTCTTTGGTTTTTTGCATAACTTGTGTTGTGAAGGACATGGAGTCATGTGACGGCGAGTGAAACAGAAAGACCGGAGGGAGAGAAAGAAATGGAGAGATTTAGTCGAAGAGAGGAAAAGAGACAAAGAGATGGTTTGTTAGTGGTAGTCTTGTATCTGCGCACAGAATGTTTTGTTAACAAACTTAATCCTGGGCTTGACCACCTATCAGTTGATGTCATGTGGCTTAGTTCTGTTCTGGAGGGGACTCGGGGGGTCAGCATAAGCACAAAAACAGAACAAAAAGCACATACTGAACTATTTCTCCCAAATGACCTGTGTGTGTGCTTGAGTATGTGCGTGAGTGTGTGTTTGTGTGTCAATTTCTAAGTCCCTTTGTGTCGGATGGCTGTTGGATAGAATGTATGATGTAATCCCTATGACTCCGATGGGTGTGCTCTACATGTTGACTCAAACAGATTAGGTATCCATCATCCCTATCATGCCAGGGTGCGAGTAGGTGAGGGCATCAGCCAGCTGCTGAGTGAAGGAGGCAAATATATCGTCAATCCATTAAACATCACCGATGTCTCATATGCATGCTGGCGTGCGTTTGTTAAGCCTGTGTGTAATGGTTTGTTGGTTTTTATTGGTGGAGCATTTATTTTTAGAACCATAATTTCCTGTTTGGAGTGCTGAGTAAAAAGGTTTGGTTTCTGACTTTGTTTGAAGTGTATGATCACCAGTGTACGAAGGGAGTGTATTCCTTCTCTCTGCTTACCTTCTTTTCTCTCTTAACCTTCTTTCTCTGGCTTTTCTTCCTCTCCCTCATACTGCAGTCAGCAATGACGCATCAGTATTGCTGTGGAGTGAACAGGAAGTGTAGTTTTAGTTGGCCAGTGGCAAGCCAGCGCAGTAGCAGCTCTAATGACATATGTTAGCAGCTCTGGACCATAGCCAGAGAACACTCGCAGCATTTTGATGACATCACCCCCCCCCCCCCCTCCCCCAAGCTATAGAAACAAACCTTGTCTGTATAGAGTGGGAGAAAGAGGGAGGGAGGAAAGGAGGCATCAGGGAGCGAACAAGAGCAACTCAGAAAGGGGAGGGGTTCTTCACGAGCGAATGGAGAGAGAGGGAGAGAGAGAGAAGGGGAGAGAGAGGGAGAGCTACCGGTGGAGAATAGCTGACGCTGTTAGCAAGCTAGGACTCGAGACACACACACACACACATACACACACATTCACAGGAAGAGGCGAGGGCTTGTCGCTGTGCCCTGTTTGAGAGTTGTTTTGTGTGCCGCTCCGCTAACTTGACACTCGTAGCGGGACCAAAGTTTTCCTGCAGTGTTCTCCTGCGACTCACCGTGCGTGGGATGGGGATGAGGGACTCAGTGGATTGGCTAGCGAGTAGCGGAGACTCCTGTGGAATACTCGTCTGAAGACCCGGTCTGTGTCGTGTGCCTGTGGTCCTCCCTGGGGTGGCTCGTGTCTCCACTGAACCCAGCAGTGGCTCTCCTCCATGGGTCTCTCTCGTCACGCAGCTGTCGACTCTGGCTCTACTTCTCAGGATGACACTTTTAACCAGTGCCTGTGCAGGCTAGTACTTGGTTGCAGTTAGGAAGCAGAGGGGTGTGTGTGTGTTTGTTAGGAACCCTGCGTGTCTTCAGGGCTTGTGGAGTGTTGTCTGAGGGTAAAAACAACGGCGGGACGGGGGCCTGTGAAAATCGGTTGCCTTCTTAGCAAATCCCAACACTGAGCGGCGTCATGCTGAGCCTGCAGGATTCTGTCTTTTTTGAGATCAGCATCAAATCTCTGCTCAAGTCCTGGAGCAGCAGCTGTGAGTACCCACCAGAGCTTGCAGTGCACACACATGTTTACATACCATCCCTGGCCAGCAGCACTCCTAATCTAGCGCACAGTCGGCGGCAAGCCGGCACAACACGCTTTCATGGCGCCCATGCATGAAGATTTCATATCTTCCCCCCCGGTCGCCACACAATAGCAGCAGAAAACGGTTATGGGGTTATTAATGGCCCTGTCAGGCCGACTGATATGTTTCCCCAGGTGCAGAAAGGCTAACTGGGTCTGAATGCAGGTAAGAGTGAACTGCTCCGGTCCTGCTCACAGCCTTTCCTCTGGCAGCACTTTGTCCCTTGGGGCTTGTTTCCCCTTGATGAGCATCTGCAGATACAGATGCTGATTGCACCCAGACAGGAAGTGGCCTATCTCGCTCTCTGTCTCCTCTTAGAGGGGCAGAGTTTTTGCGCTGTAAACTAAGTCTCAACTATTTTGTTTTTTTTTTGTTCCACTTTTTTTTTTTTTTTGGGGGGGGGATTGTTTTTATTTTTATTTATTTTTTACCTTTCTAACCCATCTTTGCTGTTCATTCACTCTCTTGCGTTCTTTTTGCAGCCTCCTCTCGTCGTTCTCCCTCCTTCCTTTCCCCCCAGCCTTCCGCTCCATCCCTCCCATCCACTGGGATGGCTAATGTTTCCTTATTGATCGATCTTCTGGTTGCTTCCCATTATCAACGTCATATAGAGCTCACATCCCACAGACAGTCTGCCTGCGTTGTGCCTCTGCTGACCTTACTCATAGTCCCACGGGCAGCACTTAAAGCTCGCTGTTAATCTGTCTATGTTGCTGAGGCCTTATCATTTTTTATATATTTTTTTATTTGATTACATGCTTGCATGTGGAACTTGAGTAATCCCACCAGTTCAAGTTCTCAGTAACGTCCGGTCTAGGCCTACACCTGACCGGTCTCCAGGCTGCCACCAATTTGATGGCTAGTGCCGCATTAAATATGTCCACTGCCACAAACAAAAAATGTTGGTGGCTGTGCTGCCATTTGATTGTTATTGTTGTCTTTTTACCATTAAAATCATACATTTGTATTTGTGTCAAACGCATACCACGTTGATTTAATATAAAAAAATTGTAAACGGCCACCGGTTGTGCGCTATTGCCATTAACTGAAAAACGTAGTGGCAGCACTGCCACCAGTGTGAAATGCCCAGCCCTCGGAGTCAGTGACACAGCGAGGAAGTCGTTGGCTACCCATAAATGTGCAGTAAAAGAGCAAACCTTAACCGTTGGGTAAACAGCCTTTTTTTCTATTCTTTGCCCTCGTTTTTTCCTCAAATGAATGCCCCTTCGCACGTCGCCCCTCTCCTCCCGCCCTGGGTTGCCTGCCAACTGTTCTCCAATGGGCCTCTCGGCCGAAACAAAGAGGGAGCACAGGCCTAGCTTCAGCAACTGTCACTATGCTACCATGCCAAAACTTTTATCTCTCTCTGTCTGCCTCTCGCTCTTGCTCTCTCTCCCTTTCCCCCCTTGTGCGTATTTTCATTTTGTTCGACACATATTTGATGTTCCGGAATGCGCCCCCCCTCCCCCTCCCGTGTACATTGTCCAGTCTTCAGTCCTCAGTTTAGCTCCTCACAGACGATTTCGATCACAACACTCGTTAGATAGATGGCTCAGTGGTACTCATGCTTGACATGCGTAGTCAAGCATTCCTGCACTGTGGATAGACGACCCAACTCCCAACCCAACTTGGCAACAACAACACGATTCTAAGGCCCTCAGACCAGCGTTCTGCATCATTGTACTCCCCAACAGGGTTTTCTCCCAGGACCTCCATGTCGTAGGTGTAGTGTTATCGAATACAGATTTGTTTTACAGGTAAATCACTTTCACCTCTTTTTACTTGCTATGCGCCATGTTGTTTTAGGATAGGTGGAAGCAGCTTACTAAGGTAGACCAGTAGTAACTCGTTACAGTCTGAACATGTCAGGACACAATGGTGGCACAGACGCTCAGCACACACACACACATAAGCGCCACATCTTTTCGACATTTCTTCTTTCTCTATTTTGAAAACGAAATGCATGTCGCACACAAACACACACACACACGTTTTAGCAAAACTGGGTGTTAGAGAATTCTATTGTTCCTGATTGTCCTGAGAGCGGAAGTGAGAGGATCTCAGTGATGGCTCTATTTTTACTGTGACAAGGTGGAGTCGCCAGTCAAACTAGTAGTTGTGTAATCCCTCTGGGTGTCTCCCGATTGCAGGCTTGTACCTCCTCTCCGGCACAGCTGGGGTTGTAGACCTCCTGTGTGTGTTGGCCAATGTACACCTACCTTGAAATTCTTATCTTGAACCCTTATCTTTATATTCTCTAACTAGAGTGCACGGTTGGCAAAGTGGTCACAACCGGCAGTTTTCTTTTGTTTGATGTGTTTGCCCATGTAGATTGTGAATATCTGTAGGATTAGGTGGTCACGATCAAAGAGGCTGTGTCATGTGTGTCTCCACATGATGTATGTTAGGTGTGCTGAGATCTACCCAGGCAATTGGTTATACTACCTCTCAGTGTTGACGGGCTGAAACCGCCTTGTGGACCAGGAACGTGGAGCCATGAATAGTTGTTTACTTGCCCTGGAGACAGAAAGGGTGCGATTTTGCATTTCGATTTGAATAGGGTTTGGAACGTGTACTCTGTAGTTCGGAGGCAAAACCTATGTGACTAATGGTGAAAGGCTTTGCCTCAGCATGATGCATCATTCTGAAGAAACACAGGTTTCTGGACCACTTCCTGGGACTTTTTTGCATTGTGTGGTCATTTTGGGGAGGGAGGTGGGACTTGGCCTGTCACAAGCGACTCCCCATTGAGAGAGTTAGCAAAGGGGGGCGAGGGGGGGGGGGCTAAAAGGGGGAAAGTGAGGCAAAGACTTGGCTCGGGAAAAGATGCCTTGCATTTTTTTTCCACGGTGTTGTCGAGTGGAAAAGTACAAACAATGTTGGGCTTCTCGTTTCTGCGAGCCAGTCAGCAGGCCAGCGGGCCCTGGGCAGCAAAAAACAAGGGACGAAGGGGGCAAAGGACAGAGAGCTGTGATTGGCTGCAGAGAGCTGCCTATGTGACGTCACACGCGGTGGGGGGCGGTTGTTGTTGGAACACAGTAAACAAAGAGGGAAACGGCTGAAAGGCTCTCTGTGTCGCAAGACAACATTTCCACTACGCTTAACTCCACCCCACCCCTGTACTGTGTCTTTGGTCCCCCACACACCCCCAGACTAGTGGCTTCTGAAGGACTTCTGCAGGTCACTGACTGCTGCAGCTCGGTGGCGTAGCTCACAATGCTTTGCAGTTTGCATATTATTTAAAGTATGCGAATTGTCTCTCGGAGATGGCCTGTAACTCCCTGAACTTTTCATGGAGATGCAGTCATGGTTTTGTAACAATTCACGTGTTGGTACCAGTTTCACTGCGCTTGCTCACTCAAGGTAATGCTCGTTGTGTCACTGTATTTCCTTCTGAAAAACTCGTTACTTTTTACTGCCATTGTACTCCTCACTATTGTTTGAAGGTTTAGGAACACGTGATCGTTGCTCTGGTAACCAGGAAGAAACAGCGAGACTCTTTCCTGGGAGGAAGGAGTCCGCAGTGTCCCCTACCGAGCCCATCAACATTGCTGGAATCCCTCCCTGGGGCACTGTCCTACATGAATCAATATCCCATCTCTGTCTATCGGTTGCTTTTGTTTGGGCTAACAGCTGCTTAAGTCTCTCATGCAAAGCAGCCACTATATGACCGGCAGGTAATTGTCAGAGAGATGATTTTCTTTTTTTGACGACACTTATGGAGAGATGATTCCTTTTTCTATAACCAAGCAGGCCAACTTCAAACAATGTCTATCTGAAACCATCCATTAATTTTAAACACACACACACACACACACACGCACACACACACACACACACACACACACACACACACACCGATTGATAAGGATGATTTACCCCTTTCTATGTTTTATTGTTGTTAACGTTGCATTTGTTCAAAACCTATTGGGTTGTTGCGTAGACGTGATGGTCATAGTGACCCCGCAAGGAATGTCTTACAGGAAGCCTGTCTAAACATTGAGAGCTCCTGTGTGCACATCCACTGCTCTTCTCGCCCACTCTGTGTGTACTTTGAATGCTTAAGTGCACAGTCTTCTCTCTTCCCCTCCACTGAGTGTTGGTGATCACCTGCTCTCAATAGTCGTCTTTGTACAACTCTTGTCGTTTAGGTTGTTGTCCTGTGTCATTATGGGATGGCTTGTTGCCTAGCTACATAGCAAACATCACTTTTTGGAATGGCGAGGTTGTGTTCAGCACCGATGATCATATTCCATTGTTCTTTCACCATTCATTTTGAAAAAATTTGTAATTATGTTATTCACTTGTGTTCTCTCTCTCTCTCTCTCTCTCTCTCTCTCTCTCTCTCTCTCTCTCTCTCTCTCTCTCTCTCCCCGTTCCTCTCTCTGTCTGACCCATAACACTGAGGACTGTGTTTCTACCCCACAGCCTCGCCCCCAGTCAGCAGCAGCGCGAGTAGACGCCGTGCCCCCGCCTCTGTGACCCCCCTCTCGTGGGAGAAGCGCTGCACCGCTGCCGCCATGTCCACCATCACCATCGACCCCGAGCTCAAGCCCGGGGAGTTTGTCATCAAGAGCCTGTTTGCTGAGTTTGCCGTGCTGGCAGAGAAGAAGATCGAGGTGGTGATGGCTGAACCACTGGTGAGTGCACAGGGACCCCCGACATTCACCCAGTGTGTTGGACGGCTTCTGCTTCAGTGCGTCTTTATTGCGGGCCTACTGGGTGAAAAGCGAATGTGTCCGAGTACTATGGCCAGGCCGAGGAGGTCTGATAGAGTGAGCGGGAATGTACTGTAGCTAGTGTGTGCTCGTGTGAGTTTGCTTGCGTCAGCCAAGTACCCATGTTTCTGTGTGTGAGAAGACGCTCTGGCATTCCAATGTGCTTTCCTGGAATTGTGGTGGAAGCCTTTTCCTGGAATACCAAACCTTTTTACACGGATGTCAATCCTCTACAGGAGGTAATAACAACCCCACCTTGGCTTGGGCTACGTGTGTGTGTGTGTGTGTGTGTAGAGTGTGTGCAGTGTGTGGGTGGGTGTGTGTTTATAACAAACAGAAGGGGCTCAGGAATTTAACACTAGCTGAATTGAGAGCGGTGTCCTTAAAACACCCCCCGTTACTGGAGAGCTTTTCCTCCACTCAGCTCTCTATCCATCTCCCTGAGTACTCCCTCATCCTCCCCTCCCCTCCCCATACCCTTCATTTCCTCCCTCTGGGCTGCTGTTTGTCCAGCGACGAGGCTCTCCCTAGACGCGGTCTTGACTGGCTGTTTACACAGTGGGCCGTGGAGCTGCTGATGGCCTGGGGCTGATAGCACACCTATGGACTCCAATGTCTGTCTGTCTGTGTCTGCCTTTCTGTCACGACACAGTGGACTGTAGATTCCCCCTCGCTCCAGTGCACACCACTAGAGCGGTGATGGATGATTGACACAAGGGTGCTATTTAGACTGCAATCCATATGTTTCCCTGTGGGATTCTGATAGACACACAGTTTGACTAGTTTCCCCCTCTCTCTCTCTCTTTTTCTACCCTCCCTCTGTTCTCGCACAGGAAAAGCTCCTGTCCCGATCCCTCCAGAGAGGAGAAGATGCACAATTTGATCAGGTGAGTGCTGCCCCTGCTGCGTTGCCTGGTTTCCGCGCTGCGTCACCGCGCCTGCTCTTTATTGCCGCCCGCTGGCGTTAATGCCCCATCACGGTGCCACCTCTGTCTGCCCCGGGCACAGTGGATGAATCCCCCAGCTCCACCCAATCAATCCCCGGCTCAATGGCCCATCTGGCCCTCGTCTCGTTCTGGCGCAGAACTCTTTTACAATGGGTGCCGCCGAGTGCTTTGTTCAGCACAACACAAAAGCCAACCAGGATACGGCGCTATAGATCCAGCGGCCTCCATTGTAACTGACAGTGGAGGGATGGAAAGAGAGAGAGAGAGAGAGTGTGAGGCCATAGGGAGAGGGCGACGAGGGGAGGGAAAGAAAGAAAGAGAGCGAGAGAGAGAGAGCAGAATCGCTGTGTCATCCTCAGCAGTAAATCAGCGTTGGGTGCTGGAGTGTGTCCGCCTGGCGCCATGAGGGCAGAAAGAGCAGTTGCATAACTCTCCCTCCCAGCGTCCATCATCCAGCACCCTGGGCAGACTGCACTGCCCCCCCCCCCTCCCAAACACACCCTGACACACACGACCACATGCCTTACGCTACAGGACGCTACAAGGCCCGACCAACAATAAACACGGCAATTAACACGAGAAGGCATCGACTCTTGTTTGCTCTGGCCTTGTGGTGTAATTAGTCTGAATATGTACTCCTCCGCCTGTTTTATGGGTGGTGATAACAGAGGCAACGACCCCACCGTAGAAGCGGCGTCAATACCTGCCCCCTTATCAGAAGGAGGGCTTCACCGAGCGAGGACTTGCTGTGGGACGCGGCCGAGCACACTGGCCCCGCTCCATCATCCCACTCCAGCCGCGGCGATCAAAGTGCTGATCAAGTGCTTAGCAGCGAGCCCATTAGCGGAGCGGGCTCTCTGCGGAAAACGGGAGGCCCGTGGCGGAGCGGCGGCTCAATAGGACGGCGTCGCCCACCGCGGCACTGGCGGGGCCGATCGATGGGCCCCTGTGCTGCGTGTCACCCAGCGGCGGAGGTCACCTGCTTATATGCACGAGCCCTGCCCTCCCCCCTCAGGCTTTGTCTTAATCGGCCCGACCTCCCCCTTTTAGCTATTTCTTAACGGGCCCAATCTCCTCCCTCTATCTATTTCTTAACGGGCCCGACCTCCCTCTAGCTATGTCTTAAAGGGCCCGAACTCCCCCTTTTAGCTATGTCTTAACGGGTCCTACCTCCTCCCTCTAGCTATGTCTTAACGGGCCCGACCTCCTCCCTCTAGCTATGTCTTAACGGGCCCGACCACCTCCCTCTAGCTGTCTTAACAGGCTCGACTTCCCCCCTCTAGCTATGTCTTAACGGGCCCGACCTCCTCCCTCTAGCTATGTCTTAACGGGCCCGACCTCCTCCCTCTAGCTATGTCCTAACGGGCCCGACCTCCCCCCTCTAGCTATGTCTTAACGGGCCTGACCTCCTCCCTCTAGCTATGTCTTAACGGGCCCAACCTCCCTCTAGCTATGTCTAAACGGGCGTGAGCTCCTCCTTTGCAGTCTTACTGCACGTCGTCCTTTGCTCCGCCAACATTCCCACTGGACCAGGAGATTTCCCTTTCTTTACGTTCTTTACGCAAATGAGCTTTGTGCGGGCCTGAGATAATCCAGAAGCATTTCACACAAGCCTCCCGTAGATGTAGGATGTGATGTAGAGCCCATTGTAATATGGCTGCGAGTACACTAATGAATATGAATAAGTGCTATCGATGATTGTGATGTTGCTGCACTGTTAGGTGATGAGCTGACACTGCTATGTCCCGTGCGCCTCTCCTTTTCCAGTTAATAAGCTCTATGAGCTCCATAGCGGAACACTGTTTGCCCTCCTTGCTGCGCACACTGTTTGACTGGTACCGACGGCAGAGCGGCACGGAGGACGAGTCTTATGAGTACAGGCCTCGCTCCAGCACCAAGTCCAAAGGGTAAGGTACTCCCCTCTCCTCCCTATTCCTCATCGTCCTCTCACGTTCTCAAAGAAAATCTCGCAGTAATTTATTGAAGTGTTTTCAACACTGGTTACGGCCTCAGTTTCTATTTGTTGATCCAAAGCATTAAATCTCTCCCTCTCTCCCCTCTCCTGCAGAGATGAACAGCATCGGGATAAAGACTACCTTTTGGAGAGGAGGGACTTGGCGATAGATTTCATTTTCTGTTTAGTTTCAGTTGAAGTTTTAAAACAGGTGAGGTGCCGGTTATGCATGCCTTTTGACTGTAATAAAGCTGTCAGTCATTTGTCAGATTCAGACATCGAACTGTTAGAGGGAGCAGCGATGTATCTGAAGTCGGTCGAGGAATCTAATAATATCCGCACACCAACGCTCACGACGTTGTCAAGCTAGCCTTTACACCGAGACCCAAGGCGGTCGATCTAGATCCAAAGCACGCAATCTGCTCTCAGAGCAAACCCCTTCCGAACTATGCTAAGTTGTCCTTGGCTTCGTCTCTTTGGGGAGGATGTAATGAATGGTAGCGGGGAAACAGAATGAAAGGAGTACCAATGCATCTAATGTGACTAATGACTTAATGTTTGCGTCACAGATCCCTCTTCATCCCGTGCCAGACGCTTTAGTACATGAGGTCCTGAACCTGGCATTCAAGCACTTTAAACACAAAGAGGGGTGAGCGTGCACGCACACACACACACACACACACACACACACACACACACACACACACACACACAACCTATATAATCCCTCTGTTTAGTGAGCCTATAAATACAATGTTTAACCATTGATGAACATATCCAGTTCTTCGGCTCACTCATTCCAGTGTGGGTTTGGCCCTGGCAGCAGACAATCTGCCATTGCTTTATTGCTATTTGGGAAGACTGGTTTTAGAACCAACGTGAGACTTTATGAGCTCCTCACATCATTAATGTCTCTTAAGTGAAGCACAATTGCCTTGTCGGGAACTTGAGTAAACTTTTACTCGACTAGTGCCAAATGCTTCTGGTTCCTGCACATAGATTATTTATACTGTTATCACATATTTGGTGTAATATATTTTATATGACTTCTTATGCAACTACATCAACTTCTTCGTTGTGTTTTTGGTACAGATGTTTTTAAAATGTTCGATGTTGGTACTTCTTGTGTGATTACTTATAATTCTTTCTTTTTTTTCTGGTTGGAAGGTACTCTGGCCCCAACACTGGCAATGTGCACATCATTGCCGACCTGTACGCCGAGGTCATCGGAGTCCTCACACAGTCAAAGTAAACCCACAAATCAGTTTAATCTTTGCAATGTCCTCCCAATACAGTCCCAATGAGTTAACATCCGTAAAGGTTTCAAAGATTCGGAGAGTCTTTTACAAAGGCAACGAGCTAATTATATAACAAGCCAAGCCTCTCACTCACCCTCTCCCTCAGTGACTCCCACACTCACTGTGTGGCTGGACCGGTTTGTTTCCTGAGTGTGTGAATGGCTGTGTTTGTGTCGTGTGATTTATTTTCTTTCCTCCAGGTTTCAAGCGGTGAGGAAGAAGTTCATCACCGAGCTGAAGGAGTTGAGGCAGAAAGAGCAGAGCCCTTACGTGGTCCAGAGCATCATAAGCCTCATCATGGGCATGAAGTTCTTCCGGGTCAAAATGTACCCCGTGGAAGACTTTGAGGCGTCCTTCCAGTTCATGCAGGTCCGCCCCAGTCGTTCATTCTCGCTCAGCGGCAGCAGCATGTGACCTGGTCCTGGGTTTGACTGGGGCTTTGTCTTGTTGAAGGATGGGTCTCTGTGTGGAGCAGCACCTGGAAACAGGCTTTTTTACTGCAGCCCTTTGATTGGGGCTCAACAGCTCACTGTGGCAGGGGCTCATAAAGCCAGATGAGAAACGATCAGACATGAGATTACTGTGCCAAAAGAGTTGTGTGTGTGTGTGTGTCTGTATCTGTGTGTCTGTATGTGTGTGGTGTAGACTTTGCCAAGAGCAATGAATGGGGCAGTGCCTTTTTCATTAAGCTCAATACAGCCGTAAAAGCACACTCAATATGCCGGCTTTTAACAAGCCCCTTGATTTCATCTCCCGTTAATGGAACAAGCTGGGTAATATTCAGAGTTTTATGGGTGCCACTCTGTTTGCTTAGGTTTGCTTTGAGCACGCTTTAGCGGTCTGGCTGTCTGTAGGCTGTTTCGCGTGCGTGTGTGCGTGTGTGTGTGTGTGTTCTTTCTTTCTTTCTTCATGTCTCTGTTTCTGTGTTTCTGTACACCCCTTAGGAGTGTGCCCAGTATTTCCTGGAGGTGAAAGATAAAGACATCAAGCATGCTCTGGCCGGGCTGTTTGTGGAGATCCTCATCCCTGTTGCTGCTGTGAGTTCCCCTAAACGTATAACATGGCCGACCTAAACTTCAACACGATTATCCATGGCTCAGATCTCAAGAATATTCGTAATTTACAGAGCGTCGTCCTTTAATGGTTTTGTCCTTTGAGTTTGTTGTTGTTAACTTCCCACCCTCCTTCCACCACCTGTCCCCGCAGGCGGTGAAGAATGAAGTGAATGTGCCGTGCCTGAAGAACTTCGTGGAGATGTTGTACCAGACGACCTATGACCTTAGCTCCAGGAAGAAGCACTCCCTGGTAAAGTGTCCTGAACTCCGCCTTCATGTCTCCCGCTCCTCAACACGTTCTCCTGTGTCATAACACCCCCCCCCCCCATCCTGTCTCCCCTCCAGGCTCTGTATCCGCTGGTGACGTGTCTGCTGTGTGTCAGTCAGAAGCAGTTCTTCCTCAACAACTGGCACATCTTCCTCCAGAACTGCCTCTCACACCTGAAGGTACGGCTGACCCGGCCCCCCCACCCTTTGTCCCAGCGTTCGGGTCACCATCCGCAGCCAAAAGGATCACGCAGCCACAAACGGATCCCCTTGTGCTCATAATTGTGTTTAAAGAGAGCATCACTCTCCTGTCCTTTCACGACAGTCAATTCCCTGGTATTATGTTAGCCTGACCTAATTCAGTTTGATCCCCAGAAGCCTCATGACTCCCGTTATGAGACTTGTATGAACAGAATCGTCCAGGTCTCGCTGGAATTTATCGCAAAGCGAAACAAGCCTTTTCTCTCGAATTCAAAGCTTTGCACTTGCATGTTTTTGGATCAGCTGTCCTGGTAAGGGTTTATGTTGATTATGTTCCTGAAGTCATTGCCGCACTCACTGCGTTAATGTCTCCCTATTGCTAAGGTAAGGGAGACCATCTCAGTATCCAAATGGTGATTGTTAGAATCTACGCTGGGATGACCGCTGATTATGTCTGTCCGTGGCCAACAAGCAGACCTGGTTAGAAATAGCACACGCTTGTTTCCCCCCCCCCCCATATTTTAAGAGTGCTTTATTAATAGATTTAATGAAATATTCCCACACGACCTGCCCCAGCTAAATGAAGCGCCCTTTGCATAATTATTATGAAGAGACGTCAGAGTGCTATTTCAACCTAGGTCTGCTGGCTAACCACGCCTTTGTACACCGACCAATCACCCAACTAAGTGAGCCAATCCTGTGCTGTTATTGAGCAAAGGCCCCTTGTTGATTCGCTGTCTACTTCTGCATCGATCCCCTTGTGGAGACCTGCTGCCTTGACTTTCTGATCCTGTGTTGGATGTTCCGTGATTCCCTGTGTGATTCCCGTGTGCTGGTAATTTACCTGATCTGATGGAAAGTCCCTTCTGTGTTGAGCTTGACTCGCCGTGGCCTCCCACAGTCCCCTGGTTAATTGCATTGTTTTTTCTCGCCGAGGGCCAAGATTCCCTTTGATTCTTTGATTGTGATCAGCCTGCCTGGTGGTCATTTGAATGGATCCGAAGCCGTTCCTGGAGTTTGTGATTGTTCCATGGAACTTGCCAATGAGATTTTAGGGCCTGGTATCAGTATCAGGCCTGTGTTTACTAATGAACATAAATCCATTTCACAACAAGAGCCTATTCAGTTGCTCAAATTTCGGTTCTTAATTGAATGGCATGATTCACAGAGGGCTCTAGACTACCAGTTTCACTGGATGGTCCGCAAT
The DNA here is from genome assembly GCA_036024795.1 of Galaxias rostratus. Classification (NCBI taxonomy): domain Eukaryota; kingdom Metazoa; phylum Chordata; class Actinopteri; order Galaxiiformes; family Galaxiidae; genus Galaxias; species Galaxias rostratus. The sequence goes on along the minus strand of JAVQJS010003592.1, from coordinate 6,072 downwards.
GATTTTTCTAATTGACTCAAGTAAAGCAAATGACATATTTTTCACATCCTCATGAGTTCTGCATCCTTTCCTCTTTAACCTCACCTTTTGTCTGTGTTGTCTATTTCTCTACTTGTCCGTTTGATTTCTCTCCAATCGATTATCTTGCTTTTCCTTTACATCTTACGTATAAAATCGAATTCTACATGTTAAATTACAAAGCAGTCCCCCTTCTGCCTCAGTGCAGTTATTAAAAGTTCAAAACTGTCTATGAAAGAGTAATTTTGACTTGTATCATGTTTTTTTAATTTTACCTTTCACCTATGCCAAAAGTGGCATGGATTCAAAACACATGCTTAGACATCACATTATTAAGAGTTGCATTTCTAAACGTTTTTAGATTTCTCTAGTCATGTGTTTCTATTATGTTTTGTCTCTTTCTTCTCCTCTACCCTGCACGTTTCTCCCTCCCGTCACCCTCACACTCCTGTGTCTCCTGTCATTATGTTATTTCCTGTCTCTCTCTCTCTCTCTCTCACGTTCACCTGCTCCAGATGCCGTCTAACAACAGCATCCGAAAGCAGATTGAGACGCTGCAGGTGAGTTTGGCAGGAGCGGATGTGGCCTTTGCCGGTCATATGACTGACCCTCGTAAGCCTAAAGTGGAGCTCCTGCTCCCCCCCTCCCTCCCCCACCCTGGATTCCCGGTGTCCGTGTCCGGAGGCTGTGTGTCCTCCTGGGTCTGAACGAGAGAGAGCGGTGGAGGACACCCCTCGCTGGCTGCTTTTAGATCCAGCGTTGCCTTGTGCTCCTTGGTCAGCTGCTTTGTCTTTGGCGGTGGATTATTATTGTGCTCATTTCTTTTGGCCTCGTTTCAGTTCGAAATGATTGGTGCGGGATTGGGGTCAGTAGAGTGACTTTTGTGTGACGTGTACAGTGTAGGCCACCCCTACCCCCCCCCCCACGCCCTTTTCTCGTCCAAACCAAAACGAAGCGTGGGGACATTCATCTTGCTTGATTATTTTGGTATTTATCATGTTGGTGTTTCTGCGCATAAATCCAGAACGTTGGTCTGCGCCCTTTTAGAGTTTATAAAAGTTCTTTCCCACGTTCCAGCCAAGAATTTCTATGTGGTTTTGTAATGTCTTTGCATTGTGCACGGCATCCATGAAAGAGGCTTTTGTTTTGTCAACCGAACGTTTACGCTGGATTGGACATTGTGTGAAACAATTGATGGGCTGAACTGTGTGATCACACCTTTTTAGTTTGTGGTATTGACAGCTCAGCAGACGCTCAGTCAGAAGTAGCTTTACAGTAGCACCCCGTGTGGAACATTATGATCCCCTGTGCAGCACACTGGTAATAGGATTATACTGAGACTGTTTGAAGAAAGAAAAAAACGGAAATGTGAATGTCATTGAAGATGGTTTATGTAACGGATGTGAGAGTGGTGGCGCGTTACAGATGTCCGTTCATTAGATTTACTTCAGGGTCATTATCGAATCACTGACCAAATTTGCTATGAGTCATATCCATCGTTGGCTTCCAACAAACTCTGTCCTATGCTGGAAATGACTACTGGTCAACTCCTATGCCCATACTGCAGTGTTTTTGTTCTGTGACTCATTCACACCAGACTCCTGCAACAACAGCAGCAGCAGCAAGCAAACTGAACTCTGCCACCTGTGCCAAGGGGCCGCTTCTAAAATCCACTGTCTCTATCACCCGCAGAACAAAGATCCCAAAATGTCCCGCGTGGCGCTGGAGTCGCTCTACCGACTGCTGTGGGTCTACATCATCAGGATCAAGTGTGAGAGCAACACGGTCACTCAGAGGTCAGCACCAGAGCCGATACCGACACCACGCCACACTGTCCTCCACTCATCAAGCCGCTCACTGTGGGCCGGACAAACTCTAATGGAAGTCAATCCAAAGAGACCTAGCGCTAGCTTAGTGGAGGCCCCACATAGTATACCTATATATCACTAGCTTAGTGGAGGCCCCACATTGCATACCTATATATCAGACCCCACATACAATATCATTAGCTTAGTAATACTAAGACCCAACTTAGTATACCTATATATTACAAACTCAGTTGAGGGCCCCTTATACTATACCTATAAATATCGAGAGCTCGGTGAGGAGCCCACACGGTATACCTATAACTATCACCAGCCCAGTGAAAATCCCACTTAGCGTAGATTAATGTATCACTTGCTCCGTGGAGGGCCCTCACAGGATAACTATAAAAACGGTGGTTTCAACAATTTTCTTTCTTCCCTCCCTTCATCCGTCTGTCTAGTCGGCTGCTCAGCATCGTCTCAGCACTTTTCCCCAAAGGATCCCGCAGCGTGGTGCCCAGGGACACGCCACTCAACATCTTCGTCAAGATCATCCAGTTCATAGCTCAGGTACGAGCGAGCCTTCGAGAATCATGCGAAGCTCAATGCTTGTTAATATAAGGGATTATCCTGAGACTCGCGGTGTTTATCTTTGCCGCGGTGGTTGATTTCTCTTCTGTTTATGTGCGTCTGCAGGAAAGGTTGGACTTTGCTATGAAAGAGATTATCTACGACCTCCTGTGTGTTGGCAAGTCTCACAAAACGTTCACCATCAATCCAGAGGTAGGAGTAAATGTTATTGCTCTACATTCTCCTCATTCCGTTGCTCTCCCTACTATCAATGGATCACTTTAATGTAGTTAATTGTCACTTCTCTGACATACCGCCCAACCAACCACCTCTTCTCCTGTCTCTCCCCCGTCCAATCCTCCCGGGCACCTGCCTCTCTCCTCCCTTCACCTCACAGAGGATGAACATCGGCCTGCGGTCCTTCCTGGTGATCGCCGACAGCCTGCAGCAGAAGGACGGGGAGCCTCCCATGCCCACCACAGGGGTGATCATGCCCTCTGGCAACACGCTGCGCATCAAAAAGATCTTCCTCAACACCACCCTCACCGACGAGGAGGCCAAGGTCATCGGTGCGTGACCTCCACGGGCCATCACGGCCGCCGATTCAGAACGGCCATGTTGCAGGGGTCCATCCTCGGGGCCTGTGACTTTACCGTCCATGCCCACGAGGGGCTCTCTGTCCGACGTACTTCGGTATGCCATGAAGGTCGATGAAGGCTGACGGTGTCTCGTTTTGCAGGCATGTCCCTGTACTACCCCCAAGTGAGGAAGGCCTTGGACAACATCCTGCGCCACCTGGACAAGGAGGTGGGACGCTCCATGAGCATGACCAACGTGCAGATGTCGAACAAGGAGCCGGAAGACATGATCACGTGAGGATGGCCACACACACACACACACACACACACACACACACACACACACACAGATTCTTTTTGCTTACGTTTCTTGAAAAATACCTATAGACTCACAACTTATTTCTCTGTTATCCAGTGGCGAGAGGAAGCCAAAGATCGATCTGTTTCGTACGTGTGTAGCGGCCATCCCCAGACTGATTCCCGACGGCATGAGCAGACAAGACCTCATCGAGCTCCTGGCCAAGTAATGACCCCTCTGTGCTCCGGACCCGGCCAACATTCTCGTACCTCTCCATGCATGAACTGTATCCCAACCGCTCCTGTGTCTGACGTCCCCCAGGCTAACCATCCACATGGACGAGGAGCTGAGGGGCCTGGCCTTCACCACCCTCCAGGCCCTCATGGTGGACTTCCCTGAGTGGCGCGAGGATGTGCTCTCCGGCTTCGTGTACTTTATCGTCCGCGAGGTGACCGACGTCCACCCCACGCTGCTGGACAACGCCGTGAAGATGCTGCTGCAGCTCATCAGCCAGTGGAGGCAGGCCGTCCAGACCAGCAACAAGAGCCACGAGGCCCAGGTGGGTGTTGGACCTCGAGTGAACCATTTTCCTGTGGCCACGGTCTTAAGGGGATAGTTCCACTTGCTAACTAAGATATGCTAGTCTCTTCTACTGTCCTACAGTCATTGTGCTAAGCTGGACTTCATCGACGTACTAGCTTACATTAATAACACTTACATTTTTATTTTTGCACTGCTTCAATTCTGCGATGGCCACTGACACCGTTTATTGCCCACTCTGTCAGGGCCCTGCCAGCGGTCAGTCTCTGCCCCTGGAGCGCTCTCCTCTGTGGGGTGTGCTTCACGTGGTAGAGGGTCTGGCGCTGGTGGTCCTGTGCAGCTGCCGGCCGGCTACACGCAGACTGGCGGTCAACGTGCTCAAGGAGGTTCGCACCCTGCACACGGCACTGGGCATCCCCAAGGTAACTGTCTATTCACAGCACGCTGACTTAAAAAGCCACTTTTTGAAGACTCTATTATTGTTTTAAACTTTTAAACTTTGTACAGTGTCTCTAAATGTCATTAAAAGTGCTTTTTAAATAAAATGTATTACTGTTATTATTATTATTATTATTATTATTATTATTATTTTTATTAACAATAATAAAAGCCAGAGAAGACAAATCCACTGTGGCATTAATGAAAAATGTCTTTTTGATTCATCCTCCTCTTCCCCCTGTGTGCTCTGTTCCTCCCTCAGGGCGATGAAGAGTTGGCCATTGATGTCATGGACAGACTAAGTGCATCTGTGCTGGAGAGCTTCATCCATCTTACTGGGGCCGACCAGGTACTAGGGCTTGGTCCTACTCATGCATAATAGATACCCTGATCCACTCTCAAAAAACTCTGTCGCACACGCGCACACACACACACACACACACACACACACACACACACACACACACACACACACACACACACACACACACACACATGTAAGCTGTTTCTGAGACCCAGTCTACCCCCCCACCCCCAGACCAACCTGCTGTACTGCCCCAGTGGCATCGACCTGCAGACGCTGGCCGAGTGGAGCTCGTCTCCCATCAGCCACCAGTTTGACGTGGTGAGCCCCTCGCACATCTGGGTGTTTGCCCACGTCACGCAGGGCCAAGACCCCTGGGTGATCAGCCTGTCCAGCTACCTGCGCCAGGAGCACCTGCCCAAGCACTGTCCCACCGCCGTCAACTACGCCTGGATGTTTGCCTACACGCGCCTGCAGCTCCTCTCCCCGCAAGTGGACATCAAGTACGTCTTTATAGGGCTTACCCTAGTGTTCTCGGCCAGGCGTCTTCATTGACGGCGTGTGTGTGTGTGTGTGTGTGTGTGTGTGTGTGTGTGTGTGTGTGTGTGTGTGTGTGTGTGTGTAGGTGTGTGTGTGTGAGAGTGTGTTTCTTGTGCTAGCTTTTGTCGGTGCCTGTTGGATGTAGATGAAGTCTATTACAGATGTCCTGCAGAGAACCTAAGCACATGGTGTGAGTTGAGAGAAAGAGAGAGAGTGAAAGAGAGAGAGAGAGAGAGAGATGGGGGGAGGGGGCCGTGCTACTTAAGCGGAGTCCCAGGGTGAGCCCATGCTACATCCGTGTCTAAACTCTCTGACACATTGAGGGGGTACCACAGCAGTCCCCACACAGTCCTCAGAGAATGGCCCCAGAGCACCCAAAGCACACAGAGCCCCACCTCAAGTGAGGAGGAGACAGCAACTTTCACACTGAAAGACCAGAGGTGGGCGCAGAGAGTAGGATCGAGATGGATTTGCCGGAGGAGTGGAGTTGTCCGTCTGACCGGAGGCAGCTATGATGGGGGCCCGCTGGTATAATCAAACAGCAGCAACGAGGCCAAAAGGAGCTTCGTCGCTGCTGTGGGGGAGTTCTGTCAGGGATTCCGCGGTGCAGCAGGATGCCTGCAGCAGAAGAGCATGGCCATGAATATTCAAAGGACTCCCGCTAGGTGGAAGAGGAGACCTGGGGCCACATCCCAATTCATGCACCGTGCCTGTTACTGCTGTCCAATGTACTCTGCATTGTTCCTCTTGGGCAATGTTTACAAACACAAACCAACACAAATGTATACGGACAGAACATAAGAAGCCTACACATTTATGCGGGACATCAGCCATACTGATAGAAGTTCTATTCTCAGGTACTGTACAAACTAAATGCAGTCTGTGTGTGTGTGTGTGTGTGTGTGTGTGTGTGTGTGTGTGTGTGTGTGTGTGTGTGTGTGTGTGTGTGTGTGTGTGTGTGTGTGTGTGTGGGTGTGTGTG
>JAVQJS010003574.1:0-14627 GCA_036024795.1 Galaxias rostratus | reverse complement strand
GGTAGGGATAAATCTTTTATGTCCATAACATCCATATTTCTGTAAAGCTGCTTTGTGACAAATTGTTTTTGTAAAAAGCGCTATATAAATAAAATTGAATTGAATTGAATTGAATTGTGCAGTCTGTGCTATAACCATGTTCTCTGAGTGAAAGGGACCACAACACATGTGTGTGCAGTGAAGCCCAACTCGAGACCTGACACAGAAGCCCCTCTCAAAAAAGGCCCAAAAAGTGGACATACCAAATAGAATGCACGTGGATAGCCAGAGGCGAAAGCATCCCATAGCAATGTGCACTATAGAGATGGTCTGCACTAACCAATTAGATAGCCCTTGTTTGGCAGCACCTTTCTTTTTCATGCCTATGCAAAATAGATAAAAAGTTGGTCCATCAGAAGGAAACACTGGATCTTTTCCATGTAAAAGTGCATATAGCAAGTACAGGACACAAACACAAAGCCCTCTACGTTGAAAGGAAATCAGCCCACGCTACACGCCCCATGTCTCCAAATAAGCAGACTGGTTGTAGCACTTAGGTCCAATCCCTCAGGTGTTCCCTACAATCTCTCTCCTCACTCTGTCCAGAAGGGGCCAAAGAAGAGCAAGGGTGGGGGCAGCAGCAGCTCGTCTGGCCCTTTGAGTACCAGCACGTCATGGCCTAGTGACTTTTTTGGAGACGGAAATAATTGTGTGCTTCTGTGGCTTATAAACACATGATTCTAACACATACTTAGTTTAGGATTCTTCTAAAGAAAAGAAAGTACACATTCCTGAATGCTGTTTCAAAGCACAACCAAATCTCATCTTCCACCACAGGTTGTAAAATTCACTCCAGAGAGGGGATTGCATCTGTAGATGAGGTCTTAGCCCATATTGAGACATGTGCAATCGCCTGGAACGTGTTCCGCCTTGTTGATTCACAACCTCTTCCACGATTGCAACAGTTTGTGGCAGTTTTTAAGCCATGGAGTAAGCCATGCTTTTGCCAGCTGATTTGAAAAGAAACACATTGCCTTTGTGATAGTTATCATAATGACCTCCAAATACTCCACATGGGCCAAAACCAGCAAAGCTGCCGCTCTGTAGCTCACAATAGTTGGGTAAGATGTTTAATTTATTTAAGTGTTCATTTGCTATGGCTAACATAACTTTGTTCTTATTTGAACAAATTATTTTAAAGAAAAAGTGTTTCTTGTGGTGGTACTTCCACTCTGATATTGACAGGTATTAAAACTGTGGGTTTGTACTTGTGTTAGGATTGATAACAACTAAATTTGTAAAACATTTTAAACATTCAATTGGGTATATGGTTTAATGAGACACACAAGCACAATTGATTAACCTTTTTTTCAAGTATGACTACTAATCAAGGGCAAAACAAGCTGTGACCAGATGAGGATCATTTTTCCTCATGTACTGTACAATTGCCTCACAAATGACTAAATTTGAGTTTTTCTTGCCAATGTGGTCACTCCTCTAGATATTGCAACCCAATAAAAACAAGTATTAATTACATCAAGCCTTTTGTTTTACATCATATATAAAAACAAGTAAAACCATAACATTTTTTAAATAGTTCCACTTTTTTTGAAGAGCAAATAGGTTAGCACTAAGGATAATTATTAGATGTTTTAACACAAGCAGCATTGGTAGAAACAACATTTGCAGTGCAATCACTTACACTGTAGATACAATTCATGTAAGTGAATCATGTATCATTTGCAAATGCAAAAAAAACAAAATGAACTCCACTTAACTATATACAGAAACAAATGGGACCCTATATGCCTGCTGGATCTAATAAGGGCATGTTACCGTAAAGTAACACCTTGCAAGATATGCATGGATATGTTTTAAGGTTCAATGAACCTAATGTGTCTAAACAGAGACATTACTTCCCCTTTAGATCTATCAAGTCCAGTTACTTCTGAAACCTTTTGTGTTTGTGTACTAGACCATTTGGATAAAAATTGCTTTTGTGTAGTTTAGTATTAAATTGATACTGCACCTAACTGAAACTTAATTCATTTCTGTAGGATAAATCTATGACCAGTACTAATGACTTAAATATGCAAGGTTAGCAAAGCCATTAGTTGATACAGTATCTACAGGGTATAAACGGTATTCAGCATCTATCCCAAAAATGTACTTGCGTAGAGATTAACTACATTCTTTGTAGGTTTTTTCCCATGTCATAATTGAGAAAAAAATAAATTTCACAGGCATCATAAAATGAATCCAAAACACATACTGGGGTACACATGAAAAGTGAACCGTATAGTTTCTGTGCAATCAAAGCCTGTATTTCAGTGCTCTGCTAATCTAAACTTGGGAGCCACTAATTAGCATCAGCTTTAGCTAACATTGCAGAAACCTAAAGGTGGCTACAGCTAGTAGGAGAAAAGGCTCTAAAGTGGAGGCCATGGAGGCAGCAAGAGCCCCTCCACTGTACACCACTTTGTAGGAGATCATTTCGACTTTAAATTCGTTCTCTGTAGCAATACAACGGAACACTCCTTCATTTAATGGCTGACCCAAGGCCGGACCTAGCAAGCAAGAGTCTCCAGAGATAAGGCATGGGTAGTGCCTGATGCTGTTGTCCCTCTCCCAGTGGTAGGTGGCATGGAAGGAGTGCACAGGGCAGGGGAGGAAGACAGAGCTGTTTGAATGGACCACCACTTCTTTGGGAGATGTCTTGCGGATTTTCAGTGCTGTAAGATATTAAAGAACATTTACAAAAGTGTGGCTGCAATATGTGATCATCTACATCAATTATTTATTTTACCACTTAAAATTTCAAGGAGGCATAGCCTCCATTGCCTCCTCTGATTAGCAGTCACAGGTAATCTAAGCTTAGAAAAGCAACCCAGTAATTTTAGTAATTGCCACCTTTGCCCAAACCTTTTAATTTTCAATTACATGTTTGGAAATATTCACCCCATTTTCCTTAATATATAAATATATCCTTAATATATAAATATGAATATAATATATTAATATTGCGTTTTCTTTATTTTCTGAAGGGTTCACATACACATTACTAGACATTTGCAACTGGTTTGCCATCAGGCTTTTAAGTGTGCATTGACAGTAGACTAAACCAAACCTAAAGTTTGTTTTGAGGTTTAGCTCTATTGACTGTTTGCAACGTTGGGCAGTAACTTAGTAACGTATTACTAAGAGATGAGGGTAGGAGAGAGCTTGTGCCCCAACTTCTGACAGCACTCGCTAAGGACTTTACCTCGGTGTCTGCCAGCCTGTGTTCATTTTAACAAGCATTTTGATGTAGTTTTAATCTCCTTTACTAACTGAACATTTTTGTTGGTTTTAAGTCTAATTTTTTAAATGTATTTTTGTTTGTTTTGAATCAAGAATTAATCAGTGGTATTCAGTTCTCATTTTCATCAATGTTCCAGTCCTGACCCCTAATGCCTAAGATTAATTAACATAAATGCTTCTAGTGTAGATTGGACGGTATAAGGGATTGATTTGTTGCGTTGTTACTGCATTCTTTAATAAGTGCATCTGACCGGTCCTTGCAGTTAAATGGTATGCTGATAAAGCACTATAAATAACATGACTGTGTTGTTGCTCTGGTTAATAGATGTCTGTTTCCTCGTGATCAAGGGAAACAAGAGGAAGTAGAAGAGGGGAATCAACCCTGTCATCATGCAAAATAGGTTGTTAAGGTCATGCTTAGGTTGCAGGCTCTAAAATATATTAAGATAAAGACTTGAAATTGTCATTTTCTCCAGATCACCCTTGCAGTCTGTATAAACCAGGCTTTACCTGTATGATTAATACCGAACTAATTAGATTGCCCACATAGGAACGTAGCCTACTACATGTAGGCATGTAGCATTAACAATGTATTGATAGGCAACAGCCGCTGGACGCCAACTTGACCATGTCATGTCTATTAAACACACCGCCCCCTTTGTTATAATTGCACACAATCACTTGCTGCCCATAAACACACAATTTCTTGCAATGGCACAAAATCACACGTAAACACTCATTAACTCATCTATTACATACATATACTGGACTATGGTTTACCACATCTAATAAATCTACAAATATGGATTATGCACAATATCATATCAAGTGAGCAAAGCACAAGCATCATATAGAATTAATTTGGTGTCTTTTAAATATACATGCAGGAAAATAAAAATTTTAAAGTCTCTTTTTCTTATACTTCCAGGCAAACATATTGTGTGTGTTGGTGCAACTGTGCTTGTTTCAATTAAATACAACTTACACTCTTCATGTTTGAATGAGCGTCAGAATAATTCCAAGGAGGCGGATTTGCCTCCTTTTGGGAGTGCGGCTCTAGCCAGGTGCCTTTATAGCAAAGGTGAACTTTTGATACCAAATAATCATTTAAGTAATTATATTATTTTTAAAGGAGCCATAATAAATAGTACCTTATTACAAATCCTGAGTAACTTTACACATTACTGTCATTGGATACACTGAACAAGTCATTTAGGCACTCACCAGCTGCTTCACCACAAACCGATGCATTTGATTGGTCAAGATGCTGAATCAGGGCCCTATAGAAGAAAAAAAACTAAATACAGGGCTATCATCTTTGTGCACTAAATATTGAATTGAAATACAATTTTTTTTGGTATATAGTAACACATCAACACCCTTTAGCAGTTCTAAAAACAGGCACATTGCATTTAGACATTGCTTCACCTGCTCAAAGTGTTTTTGTTGTTTTTGATATCGTGCGTAAATACTGTCTGATATCTCTATAAGCTTGAGGAAGCATTTGTGACATATCTCATTACCCTGAACTGATGTTGTATCCAAGAGGGATGGCTAAGCACTTCCTCCTGACAGTGTCCCAGCCACAGTAAGGATCCCGCGATAGAATGCATTCCCGGCAAATGTCTCTATAGCGTCCACAGTCCGCTAATGGCAGACGCTGGACCTCCATTGCGGTGCCAACATAGAGGTGACCCTGAAAAATAAGCAGTGTAACTAAAATGTCTCCAACAGGAATTATGTATTTTTTTCTGTTATATGAATTGCAAGCGGTGACGTAAATTATTTGATAGGTAAAGACTAATAACTTTAGGAAATGCTCTAATTTGATTTTATCTCAAAAGGCATGCCAAGCCCGATGGACATATGCAAAGTGCTACTGGTTTTGTTGACATACTGAATCAAATGTCGACTTGCTGGTTACAACCTTCCCTTCCAGTAAAATCCTGGAAAGACCCGTCGCTGATGAACTTCATCAACACATGACCACGCATGAGCTCTTACGAACCCTTTCATTCAGCCTATTGAACTCAATACAGCACTGAGACCATCCTGATCAAAATGACAAACAACCTCCTCAGCTTAGCTGACTCTCAGGCTACATCAGCACCCCGATCCTCCTGGACCTCTCTGCAGCATTTTGACACCATTTCCCACAAAGTTCTCTTCACTCGTCTGTCTGAACACCTTGGCCCCACTAACTCTGCCCTATAGCTCTTCCACTCATACCTCTCTGACCGAACACAATTTGTGACTTACTGTCACTCCACTCATGCCTCTGTCAAACACAGTGTGCCCAAAGGCTCAGTCCCCTTCTTTTCACCATGTAAATATACTCCCACTCGATGAAATCATCCAATCACCATGGTCTCTGTTTCCACTACGTCGATGATACTCAACTCTACATCAGCACAAAGCCCTCTGCCCATCTCCCCTCTCAGTCGCAAACCAACTGCCTTTTGGATACAAAAACATGGATGACTGCCAACCTACTAAAACCACAGCAATCAAATTGAGCTTATGGTTGGGGCCCCCAAAGCACTACTCAGGAAGGATGGAGGTTTACTCATCACCATCGACAGCTCTATCATCCCCTCACATCCGCAACCTTGGCATCACCTTGAACTCACCCTATCATTCCAAAACCAAATGAAATTGGTCACAAAATCTGCCTTCTTTCATCTTCAAAACATCTTTAGACTCTGGCCATCACTCTCCGTCTCCATCGCAGAAAAACTCATTCAATGTTTCATCACCTCCCGTCTGGACTATAGTCCAGTCTGGGGTTTCCAGCAAAACCCTGGATAGGCTCCAGTACATTTAGAACTCTGCTGGCAAAGTTCTAACCCGCACCAAGCCCTGGCAGCACATCACCCTCACTCTCTGAAAACTCCACTGGCTCCCAGTCAAGTCACACATTACCTATAAACTTCCTCCTCATCATCTACAAATCCATCCATGCACTGTCCGCACAGTGCGCACACACACACACACTCATACCCAAATACACAGTCATGCATCTCCTTATCTGCCTTATGTTCCTTGTCTGTTTTTGTGCTGTCCTGTGTATTTTCCCGGTAAAGCGACCTTGGGTATAAGAAAGGCTTTATATAAATAAAAATAAAAATGATTATTATTAACTGACTGGGTTTGTTTTCTTCAATTTGCAATCTTTGTGAGTTTCTTAGCCTTTAGACACATGTTCTGATGGATAGAATATCTTAAAAATAACAAACCTTTTTAGAGTCGATGACCATGTTTAGAACTGGACCCTCGTTGTGAAAGAGAGAGTACTGTGCTATCATAAAGGCTTCATCACTGGTGTGTAAAACCTTTAGAACTTTTCCTTGTTCTATTGGAAACGGAAAGACACAAGGCAGAACAAACAATATGACAATGGCAATAACACAATAAAGTATATAAGCACAATGTGGAATGAATATTCTTGTAAATTAGACAATCATTCCATTTGCTTTTACAAAGGCTCCAATAGGCATTCAATGTCCACATTAAAATTGAAATGCAAAAGCTGCTTGACATTGCATTTTCAAAGTCTTATCCCACCATACTGCAGACAATATTCAAATGTTAATTAAAATTTGAAAATGAAAAATCAAATATGTATTCTAATTTTCCATCCCAATTTTTCAAGTTTTTATGTTGATACAGAATGCCTATTAGAGCCTTTACAAATGCCAAAAGGATGATTGCATTTTTCACTTACGTTTTGTCTCTAATAAAACATACAAATGTGAGAGAGAAAAAGAGAAAATGCAATTGTGGAATTGGAATTGCTTATCTATTTATTTTTATATACATATATATCTTTTTTGTTTATTTTGATATGTGCATCCTCAATTAAACTCATTTAAGGACTTGTTTTTTCTCTTGAGCGCATGGCAATCAGCCATAAGATGCCCCCTTTTTTCACAATAGAAGCACACAACTACTTCCTTTGCGCTGTCCTCCGTTTTGCCTTGATCAGCAAAGACAGGAGTAAAACTCTTACGAGGTACAGCACAACGGGTTGGCTCCCATCTTATAGCGTCTTCAAGAGACAACCCTTTTTCCCCAAAAACAGCCCTATGGGTCAGCACATACTCGTCCACAAGAACAGCGGTTGTTACCTTACTGTCATTTATGTAGGTGGTAACGCGTTCGGGTGAGCAATTCTTAAACTCCTCTAATATAAATATATAAAGCAAGGAGCTGAGCTGAGCTGTCACCCGATGCCACCTGGTGAGTTGGATCAGATGGCGTGGGAGGCTGTTAGACAGACCCTGTAAACTCAAACGTGCAGTGAGGTGAATTAGAAACTTCTGGCTGAGGACCTTTTCTTGTAAGGTCTTCAATTTCCACCTCGAGAAAAACTTCTGGTGCATCCCGAGGGAGGTTGGTAACATTGACTCCGAGTTGTTCATGTTCGAACCCTTCATTGTGGAAGTGACGCTAGGAGTTGTGCCTTTTGGGCCTAGTTGGCTCAGGTGTCCCTTGAAGCAGCAGAAGGTCAACTTTGGTTGTTCAATAGGCATAAACCTGGGTGTGGGAGGAGTTGGTTGAGGCTATGGAGTAGGACTTTGGTTGGCCTCAAGGACGTTTTGGCAAAACGTTAGACGTCTCAGAAAGGGAACGCAGGGATTGGCACATGCTTTGTTAAGAAGGTGAGGAGTACTTCTGATATTGTCGAGCGGTGTACAGAGCACTTTGAGGAACTCCTTATCCTCATATCTGTGGGGGGGGGGGGGAGTGGGCAGAGCTCAGAGACTCTGGGGAAGTCTCAGACATATTCCTGGTAGAGGTCTCTGATTCCATTCAATTGCACTCTTAGCAAAACGACTAACATAGTCAATATTCTACAGCCTAGTTTAAGATATGGGCTAGTTCAGAGTTTATTTACCGGCTCTTCAAACATAATCATAAACATGTAGCTTGGATGTTGTATGTCAAAGTGCACCTTGGGAGTCTGAGGCATTTCTATCGAGACACTTACGAACTTCGACAAACGAATCACCACACGGACAAATCTCTGTTATGGTAGAAGTTTAGCAAAAGTCATGTGTTAAACACATCCCGCATAAGTTCTACTTTTGTTTGTCTGCATTTCCAGCTGTGTCCGCAAAAGACATATCCATTAATAATCATGTATGCGTTAACAGATTTGTCTAAATGAATACAACTCTCAATACATTTGCTAATCTGAATGCGGATGGATACTTTTTAGACACACTTAAAAACCTGATTGCCAGCCCACCCCTGCCTCAGCACGCATACTTCCAGCACTTGTAATACACTGTCAGATTTGTTCTTGTGTACACCCACCTGTCCCCAGGAATAGCATACTGTAGTGTTCGTCATTGATGGCCAGCACAATATCTGCCACGGTATGTGTAATATGGTCATCTGTTGGGAGGTCTAGTGGAGCCACTCCAACCGGACGGATAACGTCTTCAATCTCTGGGTGATCCCTGATTAAAATCAGATGCTTGGGAGGTAGAGTGGCTGTTGCATTTCTGAAAGCACACTGAGAGAGGAAGTAAAACTAAATAAAAATATATTGCTTTATTTAGTTTAAGAGGGGCAGTAAAACATCTTTTTTAAAATGAATATGTAAAAAAAAAGTAATTTCTCTAGCCTCCTTATAATTGGCAAACATGAATTAAACACATACGTTGGAACATGAAAATGTTATACATTTTCCCACGGTCATATTGTTAAGAAATCTCGGGCTCGTGTTGAGGCAAGAAAGCGACAGTTTCGCAAGCACAAACGTTAAAGACGAGAGAACAAAAAATAGACCATCCTCCACCTAGTAAAGTTATGTCAGGACCTGGATAAAGGCTAAGCTCACAAGTTCACCAGTTGGGTCGCTGATGTTTAGGTTTAGAGGGGTGATTAAGACAGCGACTGATCAGAATCTAATATTTCTGGTTTATCTATAACTAAATCTGTTGATTCATGGTATTAGACAACATTTGCCACATCCAAGTGGTAAAGGACGTTTGTGCTACCGTATACAGGACAATAGTTTGTTGAACCCCAGGGAGGAAGCAACAATAGTTTATAACTCAAATGACACCATTCAAATAATTAACTATCCCTCACAAGCTACATATGCTATGTTTTCATTTACCTCAATCAGATTTACAAAACTATATTGATTTAATTTGAGATGGAAATGCAATCTTACCGTTCCAGGGCGATGGCCAACAAGGGGACTGCTGTAGCCCTTTAGTTTGGATGTGGCAAAGGACTGATCAATGTCCTCGATGGAGTATGCACATATCACAGTTTTGCCCCTGAAAAAAAACATAGTACTCCAGTCAGGGGTGATGTTAACAACCCTCCCACTCCGACTTGAAGCAATTGTTTCGGTCTCAACAACAGGCAAAATTGATGTAGATGTCACCACCACATGCAAATAGCACAGCATGGAATGTACATTGTAGAGCATTTCACCCAAAGTTACAATATTCACCAGCTTTTAATATACACATTTACTGGTTCATATATTTATTTAGGAGTTAGGTTTTCATGATTTAAAGCTCAATAATTTTTTTGCCCCCAAACAGTCTGACTTTGCAGCAACTCTATTCACCTATTCCATTGTCTGGAGCACTTTTTTAACTCCTGTCTTTTTAATATATTGCAGCTCCTTATGTATGAGTATGAACTTATACCTGGGTGGGGGTATTCAGATACTTTTATTTTACTTTTAAACGTGCCTCTTGCTTGTGATATTGATAGCAAAGCAAAACTAGAAAATGCATTTCCCTGAGCCATTACGATGTTATGCGTCACAGCTCTAAGATTGACTGCCTTAGTGTGCACAAGTGTACTACAGTGTACTATTTATTAACAGTGGGGGATTCTGGGAAGAAAATGTTTCGCTTATGATTTTGGATTGTGGAGGCTTACATCACTTTTATTTTCTTTTGTGTCTGATTAGGGGAAGCATTTTGCCCTTCCCGTTATCACCACATTCCGCTGATTTGCACATACAGACTGTGTAATGATTTGTGTTATGCTTACAAAAATGTTGTTTTGGCACTCCATGCTGTTTTGACACTTCAATCCATGCTGTTTACTTGATGCATTGCTAAGGCTGGTAACTTTTAGGCAACATTTTGTAGCTTTTATGCAGGTCATTGGGGGACACTGATAAGAAATGTTATTCCAGCAAAATACACTGTCTTAAAATATACAATTTTACCGCTGATAAAAAAAGTTTTGTACTCATGCCTCATCTTAGTTGCAATGATTGTGTAAAACCAAAGCAATACCGTGCACAGTGTGACATCAACACTGGTCAACATGATCTGATGAAATTTTACAATATAGCGCATTCATTAACAAATTTTATCACCAACAATGAAAATGTGAATTTTTCTGTTGAATAGCTTACAGATTCCCTGTGGAGAGACAAACAACCATAATGTACTAAAATCATAATAGATATATCCATTACAAGCTAGCGTTAGGTGTGCAAGATAGCAAGAAACAAACCCCAGATTTTTCACATGGCCGACACTTTCTAATAACGTCATAACCCCTCACAAAAATAATAACATGCTATGAATTATTGATGTCTTAAAAATGACATACAACGTACATCCAACAAAATTGTCTTAAAATCAAAGCTACAGACCTCTAGGTTAAAATAAGAAAAATAAATAATCTCTAATGACAATAGGTTTCTTAATGTAAGATTTGATAGATGATGATGCGTGGACACGCCCGCGCATTAGGTGGTCTAAGAGGGTCAACAACTGACGTTAGGTGTTGCCAAGACCATAAGTATACAAACATAATAATTTGTAAATACCTAACATCAACAACGCTAGATGGTAGAATATGCCTGTGAAAACTCTCTCAGTCAAAACCCTCTGCCCAGTCATTTAAATGGGGCCAAAAACAGACTAAAATTAAACATGAACCAATCACCTAGATGTATACATGCAGACTGGACAGCAATACCCAACACGTGGACACCGGAATTAATCGATAGGGTCTTAACTGTGGGCGTAGTTAAGGTGCCACAAATAGGCCTAATTATAACAATAATAAGAATAATATGACTGTCATTACAGTATGATTGCATCATACTGACGCAATCACAAAATAAAACTTAATAATAGTATATGATTGCATCTTACAATGCAATCACATGACTAGAAAGTTCATTTTCCTAGACTGACCGTCTTAGGCCAGGGAACCTGCTCCGGCAGCAAAAGCGAACTACAATCCTGACCATGTTTGTTGACAAGAGGCGCTCATTACTGCTGTTAGATTGGCAGTGCCACTCCATCATAATATAACGGTGGACACATGCAATGAATTAATACCGCTCGGTTTTATTATTAACAGGATCAGGCTTTCACCGACAATGCATTCCAAATTTCACCGACTTTCCCTTTCACCGACAAGTTACCCTGCCACACTTCAAGCTCTGAGACTGTGGCTGGGCCCTACTCTATCCTGAACTCAACAGTGAGATAGTCATTAGGCAGGTAGTGTTCATAGTTAGGCCCTGGTCCCACTGTTTGTCGGTTCAGTTTTGTATTTTGTAGAGCTGATTGGCAAACTGAGCAGAATAAGCTGCACCTCCTTAGCAATACAAAGTTAAAATATTGAAGAAAAAAAAAAATGGCTCAAGATCCTTATGTAAAGTTCAACAGACATTTAGATTGTAGGAATGAAACAATGACCTGTAATTATATATTTTCCCACTGAACTGCATAGGCCTAAAAATAACAATCGGAAAAAATAATATAGCTTACCAATAACAGGATGTGCGCATCATCACTGATGCATCACACAATAAGAATATGACTTTACAATAACTAAATGTGTGCATCATAAGACACATCACATATGTCTCTCGGCCAACCTGGATAATCTGAGGTCAAGGAAAATTGACAGCCACAGGGAGCGGGTAAAATAAAAATAAAAAGGTCAAACCTTCTCTAAACTTAAAGTCTAATCATTGTACAAATAATCATGATCTAACAGCATGGTTGGTTACGTTAGTAACAAACATGAATCAAAAATGTACATTGGCTACCGTAAAGCAAGGCTTGTGTTGAAACGTGTGTGATTGTCAGTACTTACACCCAACAATTTCTAACACCTGCCACATCCATACCTCTGCATTATTGAATGATTATAGTGCATAATTGCTGCTATGAGCATAGTTTGTGTGTTCCTTCCATACACGTACACGAACATTTACACACAAACACACACACACACACACACACACACACATAAACGGTTACAACATTAATGTAATATAAAGGTTTAAAGAAAGTCAGTACAGAATATTTGAAAAGATTTTCTCTGAATTTATTGTGAACAGGTAGGCGAAATGTGGTCTACAAGGAGACGTAATTTTAACACATTCAATGTTTCATGCCAGAAATATGGCGTTATACCTCTTTTCAACCCAAAAATGCTCACTGGATTATTGTAATTGTGGCTCGAAAGAAAGTTTTTTTTCTTCCTAAATTTGGGAAGATGAGATGTGGTCTACATGAAGTTATAATTTTAATGCAATTAAAAAGAAATGTACAGCTAAAGGTGTATTTTGACAACAAGACAACCTAATAGGATTAGGAGCAGTTTAATTGTAAAACAAGATATTGGGGAATAGTGCCTTTTCAGATATTGCACTGACTGATGACACACACTTGTTCCACGGTACTGCTTGCCAGAGTTCAGCGAGTTCAGTGAATCAGAACATAATACTGGTTTGGACTAACTACATGGTAGCTTGTGTTAGCATTATTCTTGCTTGTTGTTTTTGCAGTGTTAGCGTGCACGTAGTACATGCTGCCAGACTGTTTTCACTGCATAATTGATATAAAATGAGTTGTTGTATAGTCAGAGGATAATTCTATTGTGTTATACAATTGATTTTGGTAACCTCTTTTTTTAAGAGGCTGTCATGAAATCTAGCTCAAGACCCACTGGCAGATCATTTCAAACAGGCTTTGGTGAGGTCTGGTGAGGGTAGGTTTGCAAAAAAAACAAGATGTGAAGGAACTTATGTGAAATTGTTTCAACTTTGAATTGTTAGTTTGCCTTGAACATTCATGTCAATAATTTTATTTGGAAAGTGTGTTGATATATTATGATGACATATTTTGATGTTTATTAAATAAATGTTCTATTGGAACTGCTATCAGATGGTTTTCTTTGATTTAAACTCTAAGTGGAAACCGAATTTGTTTGCATGACATGAAAGTGTTTTAGGTTGTATCATTCTCTTAGGATAGCGTCAACTACTTTTACTGTATTGTCCAGTCAAAAGGCGTTTATTTACTGGTTAATTGTCAACAGTCAAAATCAGTTGAAAGATGTTTTAAAAGTTAATTTTTCAATGTTTAAATGGAGACCTAGATTTGCCAGGTGAAACTCTGACCAAATGTTAACGTTGAATCAACCCCTCCATACAGATGGTGAAAAACTTTAACTTCGAGCTCATTTTTGAACATCCACTGAACGTTGGTGTAGTTGTTGTTTTTTTGGTATGATGAAGTTAGATATTTTACTGCATTAGCTCAGTATACGAGAGATCAGGAAACATAAATCTTAGTTTGTTCACTATAACGTAACTGGTTATTACTATGTTCATACGTGATTCTTAATCATTTTTGGATCATTATGTTGGTTTAAATAGTTTACTCGGCCCTCACGTTCCGTGGCCTGGTGGGGGTGGAGAAGATCACGTTTTAACGAAAGTGCGGGTGTCGCAACACCGGTATGGCCCTCGTGTGTAATGCACCTAGTTTGAAACAGACTGACAGAAAATATGAAATTCCCTATTAACATGAACTAACTGAATTTGTTTAGACACTGCTATAGTTAGCAGAACCTTGCTCAATTAAAACTCATACTTGGATTCATCTTGCCTTGAGTTGGCAAAAGCACTTTTGAGATCCTATAAATGCGAGAGCATCCTTCACTCACCAGGCATTAGAAAACAGTCCATACATGACCCCAGTTCTTTTGTCCTGGGCTGTTAGAACCACTGCCTGTATGATGTTGTTGTACTGCTGGTGTGTGTTGCCAGCACCACACATCACCCTTGCCTTCATGAAGGTGGTCCAAGAGTTTGGTAGTACAGCCTGGATGCCTCCCTCATCCACCTGGGAAGTGAAAAACACTTATGCAACAAATGCAACTGAATTGCATAGTCATGCCACAAGATAAATATTTCCTGATGGAGTTTTCCAGATACTGTGTGGATTATGTGTAAAGCTATGTTTCTGCAAGTATAATCGAAAACGTGTAGCAAACAAGCCCTGTTTCTACTTGTGGAACAAAATATTTTTCTGTGTATCTTTATT
>JAVQJS010003564.1:7500-11208 GCA_036024795.1 Galaxias rostratus | reverse complement strand
GCTCTTTCTCTCTTTCTGTGTCTCTCTCTATGTCTCTCTCTCTGGCTCTCTCTCTCTTTCTGTGTCTCTCTCTATGTCTCTCTCCGTGTCTCTCTGTGTGTGTCTCTCTCTCTCTGGCTCTCTGTGTGTGTCTCTCTCTGGCTCTCTGTGTGTCTCTCTCTCCCTCTCTCTGTGTGTCTCTCTCTGTCTCTCTTTTTCTCTCTCTCTCCCGCAACCTCTCTCGCTGTATCTTAACTTATTTATTTTGCCTTCAATATATTCTATCCTCTCACTCGTTCACCACATTGCCTCACACACACACGCACACACACACACACACACACACACACACACACACACACACACACACACACACACACACACACACAAGCATAGTCCTTCAACAATCGCCCACGTGCTCACCCTCCAAGGACCTTAAACACACAGTCCATATCCTCTGGCCTCTGGGGCCCCCGCCACACCAGGCTGTTTACCCTCATTGATTGGCCCCTCGTTCGTTGAGTGTTATCGATCGGGGCCTCCGTGCTGTCTATCTCCCTCTAAGCTGTGGAGCAGCAAACACAGACTAGATAAGACACTGACGTCGGCGACGTCCCCCCGCCGACAGCCTGTAGGCGTGAGCGCATCCCTCGGGCTTAGCGGAATAACGCAGCGGGTTCCTCCACAGAAACAGCCACTGGCGTCTCACGGGGACCCGGACGCGGCGAGGCGGGCTTACGGTGACTCTGACACGCCACCGTTCCCACCAATCAGCGGACGAGACGAAAGGTCAAAGGGCGGCCGATCTTCGAGGACGGTCGTCATGGGGACGGCTCATTGACGTCCACGCAGGGAGCCAAATGGATTTCTGTCGGGTCATAGGTAAATGTCCGGAAAGCTATTCGGAAGGGAGGGGGGGAGGGGGGGTGCGGGGACGGGGGGGGGGGGGTCTACACTCTACACACACTGTGCTCTGGTATGAAGGTGTGACAGGGGTGAAGGCAATGATGAGGTGTGAGTGTGTGTGTGCGTGTCTGTGCGTGTGCGTGTGTGTGCGTGTGTGTGTGTGAGGGGGCCGGGGGTACTCCGGACCTTTCATTGTCCTGCCGGAATAAAGCATGACGGGTCACATGTGACTGGCCGCTGACCCGCCGACCCCGTTCACAAACCTCTGCCGGACTCTGCCAGAGAACGCTGGCCGCCTGTCCCTGCCTGTGTGTGTGTGTGTATTTAAGTGTGTGTCCTTCTGTGTGTGAGGAGTGTGTGCAGTTGTGTGCGGGCGAGTAAGTGACAGAGGTCAACACACAAGCAAAACATCCACACAGACACACACGCACCAACAAACACACACACACACACACACACACACACACACACACACACACACACACACACACACACACACACACACACACACAGAAACACGTGCTAAGCCACTCTGGCTAGAGCATCAGTTCATAACAACAGAGGGAGCAACCATGACACGGTTCTGTTCATTCTGTCTTTCCCCGTCTCATTCTGTCTCTTACTCTCTGTTTCTCTCTCGTTTGTTCTCTGTTTTCTCTCTCTCCCTCCGTGTGTGTGTATGTTTGTTTCTATCTTGTTTGTTCTCTCTCTCTCTCTCTCTCTCTCTTTCTCTCTCTCTCTCTCTCTCTCTCTCTCTCTCGTTCTCTCAGTAATTACCTAAGAGGCGCGCGGAGACAGGAGTGGAGGAGGAGAGACGAGGAGGAGGAAGAGGATACGTCTTTTCCTTCTTCTGCTCCCGTCGCTTGCTCTGTAGCCTGCTCCTCTTCATCTCCGCTGCATGTGGGAGCAGCGATGCCATTGATGTATCTTTTCACAGGACACCCCCCCACCCCCACCCCCTGCAGGGAGCAGACCCGGGGGCCTAACGAAGGCAACCGTGGAGACAATGCATCCACACCGTGCCGGCATGAGAAGCCAGATCTGGATAACACCACCGTGGATAGGCGGAGAGGAGAGAGAGAGGAGAGGAGAGAGGAGGAGGGAAGAGGAGGAGAGGGGGCAACAGGAGGGGAGAGGAGCGAAGGGAAGAGGGGAAGAGAAGAGAAGAGCGGAGGAAGGAGAGGGGAGGAGAGGAGCGGAGGGAACAGAAAAGGAGAGGAGAAGAGGGAAGAGGAGATTTGTCAGACTACATGTTTGTCCGTCTGTGGTTGTCAGACTCCTGTCTCTTGACAGGGCACTCTGTTCTCGAGTTTTTAGGTTTCTCTCAATGCACAACTGTGCACGCACGCAGGCCCACACACTCACACCCACACACACACACACACACACACACACACACTCACACACACACACACTCAAACATATGCAATCACACACAGCTAACTGCTTCTCCTCTTCAGGGATACATCTGAAAGTCATACAGCATAATTCATGAGGTCCAATGCCTGTTCTCTGTGTCTGAGAGAACAGTGACTCACTCACACACATGAACGCGCGTGCCCGCACACACACACACACGCATGCACGCACACACACATACACTTTCACAGAGGCAGATGCAGACACAGGTGCACTAGCTTCCAAGCACACACTGTGCAGTGTATTATTCCATGTGTTCATATGAAATAAAGTTGCATCACCATCATCAGCCCCGTTCAAAAGGAGATTAAGTAAGTGATGTACCCTCAAGTTTTCTAATCTGTCTACTTTGTCATGCAATGCCTCTGTGGGGTCACACACACACACACACACATACACACACACATTCACTATACACTGAAGTTTACCCAAGGTTATCGCATGTCGATCAAACTTGATTCTCGAGATGTGGTGATGAAACTAACAGCAACAATGTCTCTGCCCTGCACTCACAATGACATACACAAACACGCACACACACACGCGCGCACACACACATACACACACACAAACACACTCCTACACTTGTCTGTCTTTACTCAGAAAACGCCCACTCAATGACAGACACACTCACACAGATTCAGACACACTAGTGTACCTAATTACCTCAGTGTGACGTAGGGCACCATGCAGAGTTGACAGCAGTTGGACTGCCTGGCCTCAATAATTGTTCAGGTTGCTCTCCACCAACTGTGTGTGTGCTAGGTCCTGTGTGTGTGTGTTTGTGTGTTAGAACCTCTGTTTGTGTGTGTGTGTGTATGTGTGTGGGCGTGTGTGTTAGAACCTCTTTTTGTGTCTGTGTGTGTGTGTGTGTATGTGTGTGTTTGTGTGTGTTAGAACCTCTGTTTGCGTGTGATGTGTGTGTGAGACTGTAGGTGGGCGAAAAATGGTAACGAACGGGAGCCAATTATGTCCACTCCTGCTGCGAGCTCTGTCTCTCTGAACGAACTATAATGAACTGATCTGCTCTGCACACCATAACTGACATACTGAAACCCCACAGACCCAGGCACACACATGCATGTCCAAACACACGCTGACACACACACTCACACAGAGATTTACACACACGCACACACACACCTGTCACAAACAGGCAAATGTGTCATTAAAATGCTGGGCAGGAGGCAGAGTTCTTAACGAGGGAGGGAGAGAGAGAGAGAGAGAGGGAGAGAGGGAGAGAGAGAGAGAGAGAGAGAGAGAGAGAGAGAGAGAGGGAGAGAGAGAGAGAGATTATCTGATTTCCCTATATTTGCATTTATTTTCATAATTATTATTTCCATTATTCCTCTCCTCTCCTCTTTCCTGCGGATGTTGAGAGGAGTAAGCAGGAGAGCCGGAGCA
>JAVQJS010003564.1:0-2500 GCA_036024795.1 Galaxias rostratus | reverse complement strand
CATGCAAAACCAGGCACACTGCCTATAGACATACATATAGACAACTTATTACCCATGGTATAATCTCTTAGCCCACATGCAAACTCTCTACACACCACACACAGAAACAGGCACTCACACAGTCACACATAAACAGTACAACCTCCAGGTCCAATGGATCTTTGGTGCTCCATCCCATAATAGAATGCTGAATGTGCCGCTGTGGCAACGGCCTTGCCAATCAGAAGGCCATGTGGGGATGTAATCTTCCCATCCCAGTCTGCACACACACTGTACACACACTCTATCAGCACACAGTGGCTACAGGTCTTCAATGGGGATACAATTGGAGTCTGGGTATGCATTGATATAGTGTGCATATGTGCATTTGTGTGTTTTAGTGTTGTGTGTGACTGTGATAAAAATGGGTACACGTATTGGTGTTATCTGTGTGTTTGTTTGGATGTGTGTGTGTTTGTGTTTTTTAAAATCTGTACATGTATAACCATTTGGTTTTGTTTGCATGGCTCTATATGTGTTTGTGTATATCTTTATGTGTGTGTGTGTGTGTGTGTGTGTGTGTGTGTGTGTGTGTGTGAGCGTGTCAGTGGCATTCTGTGGTATTGCATGAGGGGTTTACCCAAAAGTCTCTAGGGAGTACCAGAATGAGTAGCAGTGCTCTTTCAACTGCAGTCACTCAACGCTGTGACAATTTAACAGACATGTTCTACATGGAAGACAAGTTCTTCTTTTTCCTTTTCTTTTTTTAACACCGTGTGTGCATTCCATACTGGTGTGTGAGAGAGACAGGTGGGGAGTGTTGGGAATCGCAATAATTCTGTCTCTGGTCTTTATAGGACTCATGTTCTGGCTTCGATTTAAGTGAGATTTGTCCTAATTATAAGTGTTTATCGGATTGATTTCCTCAAATAATGGCCAGTAAACAACTTTCTCATGTTTTTTACTTGTGTCTCTCTTTTAACATTAAATTGTTTCCCACAAAAAAGGATGCACTCTTTGGCCCCTCCAAGGACGCACACACACAGACGCACACAAAGACACGCACGCATGCACGCACACACGCATCTTTGTCACAGTGCACTGTTCTCCAGCCAGATACATGTTGCTCATTCCGTCAGCTTGCTAGCACAGCCAGTGAGCTGGATGATAATTGTCAGAGCGTCTGTCTGCGTCAATGCCAGGGTGGGCTAAGCCTGGTGTCATTGCCCCAGTAGGAGGACACACACACACACACACACACACACACACACACACACACACACACACACACACCAACGGTAGCATAAACTGAATATAGTATCAGATTAAATAATAATAAATATGGATCGTAAAATATACACACACCTCCCTAAACATGTTTTCATCATTTTCCCACAGGCTCACAGTGGAGTACCGAAACACAACAGGCGACGTTTTAAAGAGCTGTTGAGCTCTCAAGGCTCAAAGCAGAGAAACAGCATGCCCCGTCTGCAAGGGACATTACTCCATCTTTCTCCCACACCACCCTGGGAAGGGGGCAAGAGAGGTCAAGTGACGGTCAACACCTGACCCCTCCCACCTGAGCCGTGAGGTCACCCGGCTGTGATGTCACCGGCCGTGCTGGTTGCTGGGTTACCCAGTGAAGACAGAGGATCCCCCTGCAGACTGTAAGTAGTGCAGTGGTCGCCGACGATAATTAGTTTCAGGATAACGGGGAACGGGTTAGGCACGTGGACAGTTATGCGGATAACTTTGACATGGCCATACGGAAATAAATGGAGGAGGAGGAGGATGAGAGGAGTAAAGATGAAGAAGGAAAATGTGTTTAACCGCTAGAACAACTAACCAGGGAAAACATCAAGTGTGAACGGCGATCGTTAGCATGAGAACAGCAACATTTGAACACATATGGGTCACCTTTCTTCAGTGTCCACCATGCGTTTTACAGAACATGAGTGAAGTGTGAGCCCCTATCGATACAACTCCTGAGCCAGGCTCAAGACGGTGACGACATCGATTCATGTTAATAATTCCGTCGCACACATTCCGTCACCGTTAACTCAAAGGAGGGCATGTTAAGGCTGGAATGGAACCTCTCACCTCCGCCGTCTCTCTGAGCCATTGACGAGGGAATCATGCGTTCCATGCTCTCCCTCTCTCTCTCTTTCTCTCTCTCTCTTTCTCTCTCTCTCTCTCGCTCTCTCTCTCTCTCTCTCTTTCCAAAACGGCCCCCTTCGTCCGCTCACAATGGAGCCTTTGTCCGGGGCGGCCAGCACCAGGACCTACACGGTTATCTTTCATGTTTTCCCCCCGTGTTCATAGCTCGCTTGAATTGGGGGGCGGGGGGGCACACACTCGCCCCTCTGGCGTGAGGAAATGGGTTTTCCATGCTCCCGCGCGTCGCCGGCATATTTATCACCCAGATCGCCGGCGAAGGCGGGAGGAGGAGGAGCAGGAGGAGGAGGAGGAGGAGGGGGAGAGCGGCTAGGCGAGGGATCTGTCGCCGCGGGGGGGGGGGGGG
>JAVQJS010003551.1:0-19090 GCA_036024795.1 Galaxias rostratus | reverse complement strand
TCTCCATGCAGTCTGCTGTTCTCCATGCAGTCTGCTGGTCTCCATGCAGTCTGCTGTTCTCCATGCAGTCTGCTGTTCTCCATGCAGTCTGCTGGTCGCCATGCAGTCTGCCTCAGGTCGCCATGCAGTCTGCCTCAGGTCGCCATGCAGTCTGCTTCAGGTCGCCATGCAGTCTGCTTCAGGTCGCCATGCAGTCTGCTTCAGGTCGCCATGCAGTCTGCTTCAGGCCGCCATGCAGTCTGCTTCAGGTCGCCATGCAGTCTGCTGGTCTCCATGCAGTCTGCTGGTCTCCATGCAGTCTGCTTCAGGTCGCCATGCAGTCTGCTTCAGGTCTCCATGCAGTCTGCTTCAGGTCGCCATGCAGTCTGCTTCAGGTCTCCATGCAGTCTGCTTCAGGTCTCCATGCAGTCTGCGGCACGTCTGAGAGCAGTCTTCTGGAAGACATTGAGGCTCCTGGTCTAACTCCAGGGTGGGGGTCTCCTTGCAGTCTGCTGGTCTCCATGCAGTCTGCTGGTCTCCATGCAGTCTGCTGTTCTCCATGCAGTCTGCTGTTCTCCATGCAGTCTGCTGTTCTCCATGCAGTCTGCTGGTCTCCATGCAGTCTGCTGGTCTCCATGCAGTCTGCTGTTCTCCATGCAGTCTGCTTCAGGTCTCCATGCAGTCTGCTTCAGGTCTCCATGCAGTCTGCCGGTCGCCGCGCAGTCTGCCGGTCGCCGCGCAGTCCGCCGGTCTCCGCGCAGTCTCTGCTGGTGCACGGCGTAGCGAAGTGAAACAGGTCACCTCAGGGCTGTGTACAATTCGTCATTTTGGATTTGTTCGTTATACAATGCAGAGTTTTGCATTGTATATCCATATCTGTACAATGAGCTTGGGCTCGCCCCCCCCCCACCGACAATCCCTTTGACCGCGTGTCTGTTTGGCCGTGCCAGGGTCCGTGGTGTACGGCGAGCCCATCTCCGCCTGTCTGGCCACCGACGGCACCCACTACTGGAGCAAGAACTGGGCCAAGGCAGCCGCCTTCGTCACCTCCCCTCCCCTCAGCCCGGACCCCACCACCCCGGACTACCTCAACTCCCTGCTCTCCTGGTAAGACACTCGCCGCGGCTTCGCAAAACTAAGCGAGGGATCATCAGTGGGCTGTGGGATCGCTCCGGTAATGCAGAGGATGAAGGGGAGCCCGGATCGCTAATTGGACGCAAATCAATTGATTGTATCTTCACTCGGTGCCCGTGCTCTGGCCCGCGGGCGTTTCCTCCAGTATTAGTGTGGGATTAAATAGGACTTCATCGATTCCCTTAGGGGAAAACCATTATCTACAAACTACTGTTAATGTCCTTGAGCTACTAGTATATGTATTCCACTAGATGGCAGCAAACACAACTTTATAGATTATTACCACCAAAATGTGCTCATGTTCAAAAATGAGTAAATGCAAATACCTCCTGGCCATGGGAGCCTACCAAGATCATTTTTTCATACAAGCTTTACACAAGCCGACTACCTAATATGTGTTACAAGAAAAGTAGTATATATTTACTATATACTAGACTTTATTCGTAAAGCACTAGGGTTAGTATAGCACTAGAGTTAAAAAACGTATTCATAAAGAAGTTTCTCTCTCTCTCTCTCTCTCTCTCTCTCTCTCTCTCTCTCTCCATCCCCCCCCCAGTGGGGACTTGCAGGTGACTGGCAGTGCCCACTGCACCTTCCACACCTCGCAGCGCGCCGTGGGCAAGGACAACTTCACCCTGATCCCCGAGGGGACCAACGGCACCGAGGAGAGGATGTCTCTCATCTGGGACAAGAGTGTGGTGAGCCGGACGCGGCATAGAGCTACCGCGCGGACACACCTCGCACGCCCCTAACGCGTGCACAGGCACACCTCACACGTGCGCACGCAGACCTCACACGCGTGCTAACACACACACACCTCACACACAGACACACACTTAACGCCGCGCACACACGCCTATTAGGTGCACGCTCATCTAACACGCGACACACACGCACCAAACACAAAACCCAATATGTAATTGGGGGAATCCACCAACAGTGTCATTAGCACTTGCGTGTTCTACGACGTGTTTGCTATCGTCCACATGAGCTCTAGGCATGCCATGCTGATTAACCCCCCCCCCCCCTTATCAGGTGACTGGAAAGATGGACGAAAACCAGTTCGTGTCGGTGACCAGCACCAACGCGGCGAAAATCTTCAACCTGTACCCCCGTAAAGGCCGCATCGCCGTGGGCTCCGACGCTGACCTGGTGCTGTGGGACCCGGACGTCACCAAGATCATCTCCGCCAAGAGCCACAACTCGGTAAGACACCCACGCTTCCTCCTAAAACGAGAAACGGTCCATTTGAAGAACCATCACCGCTTCAGAGGCCGCGTGTCCTCTTTGGAACCTTTCTGTAGAAAATAAATGTGCGTCTTAAGTATGAAACGTAACCCCTCAGTGATGTAAAATGTTTTTCGCGGACCGCAAATCTAATCCCAAAGTGTGGAGTAAGCAAAGCTCGCGGGACACAGACCGCAGTAAAAATGATGAGACGATGATTTGCGAGCAGGATTAGTATTTTTATTTCCGTGGCTGTAAGACCGAGCGCCTGGCAGACCCGGGGCCGTCCGCCCTCAGCTTTTACGGTGCTCTCGCCCAGCCTTGAAGGCGATGTGCACTCCACTCTAAGTGCGGCGGAGTCGGCAGGGCCTGTTAGCGTTCGTTGAACGTCCGTGCCGATCCGACGGCTCCATAAATGTGTCCCGGGCGTGTTGACCTTGTTTGGGAAAAAAGAGATGTGGCGTTTAATTGATCGATAATGTGTTCTAGTTTATTGATGTGTTTCCCGCGGTTTGCCGTGGCCCGGACACCCTCTGCTTTGCCACCATAGGATAAATGAAACCGCCGCTTTAACCTCCTCGTTTAAAGCAGCTGTGGGTTCAGTGTTGGCTGCTGCTGCAGTGTGTTCGCTGTTCTCGTTTTCCCTAACCGTCACGGAGAAGACACGCTCGCGGTCACTGCACGACGCTAACGTGATCAACAACTATACTCTAAGTATGGGCGTCTCTTCCTGATTTAATGACGCGCTTCCTTTCGCCGTAAAGCTAATAGTCACAGTTTGGGATCACCCCCGGCGGCAGACATTTTCTGTAGAATGTTAAGCCCTCACGAGAACTTATCTGAACGACAATCCATATTTCATAAACGTCAAAAAGGTTTTGACGATACGTGCAGACAGAACTGAGCGGCGGCTTTAAGGTTCCAGCGCCGCGCCGTCCATTCCTCAGACGCTCGTCACAGAGAGTGTCCGAGGTGCCGTCCTCACTGGCCCGGTGATTTACTGCCCCCGGCTCCCGCCCCCGTCGTCCCTCCCACGTCCCGTCCCGTCGGTTTATGGCGTCGGCCTTGGCAACCGCTTGGCAACCGCATGCCGCGGGCACGACGGCCGACGCGGACGCCAACAAAACAACGGAGAGGGGTGACGCTGCTCGCGGAGGAGTCGCGCAATGGATATTCAATCACGCATTCCGGAAGGTTCCCCAGGTTTTCCCACACGCACACTGCCGTTTCCCGGCCCCGATCCGCCGTCGGTTCGGTTACCGCGGGTTACCTGAGCCCCGTCCTCATTCTCGTTCTCCCGCAGGCGGTGGAGTACAACGTCTTCGAGGGCCTGGAGGTGCGCGGCGGCCCGCTGGTGGTGATCAGCCAGGGTAAGATCGTGCTGGAGGAGGGCACCCTTCACACCACCGAGGGCTGCGGACGCTACATCACCCGCAAGGCCTTCCCCGACCTCGTCTACAAGAGGATCAAGGCCCGTAGCCGGGTGAGCGCGCCCACACCACGGCCAGAGACACTCGTTTTCAGATTCCATCACTGTGCCTATACCAGTGGTTCTTAACCTGGGTTCGATCGAACCCCAGGGGTTTGGTGAGTCAGTCTCAGGGGTTCGGCGGAGGTCAAAATACACACACTGTGTGTGAGTTTTTTCTGTACGAAGGGTTCGGTGAAGGATGCGAGGGGTTCGGTGAATTCGATAATGAAACTTGCAAGGTTCAGTACCTCCAAAAAGGTTAAGAACCACTGGCCTATACCATGTGACACGTTCTTTTAAAATGTTTTTTTTTTTAGGGTTTCAGATTCAATTTTTTTGTTGTTTTAAAAGTGGAATATAAACGATGTCGCGCTAGGTGTGGTATTTGTTTGGTGGACTTTGCGAGATGTTTTGGAATAGTTTTTCAAAAGGTGCGTAAGACGTTCAGTCGTTCACGTGTGGCGTCTCCCTCCCCCCTCCGCCCGGCTAGCTGACGGAGCTCCGCGGCGTTCCCCGCGGGCTCTACGACGGCCCGGTGTGCGACGCCGTCCTGACCCCTAAGGTCATGACCCCCGTCTCCTCCATGAAGACCTCTCCCACCAAGCTGCAGCACCACCACCAGCAGCAGCAGCACCAGCAGCACCAGCAGAGTCAGGGCCCGGTCCGCAACCTCCACCAGTCCGGGTTCAGTCTGTCCGGTGAGTGGGGGACCCGTTCCGTTTGTCTTATAATAAACGTTTCTGACGTACACTTTCGTTCCGGCACGGCGCCGCGTCGCCCTCTTAGCTGTGCGAGATGGAGCACAGTCAATGTTTTTAATTAAACCGAAAACGTGAAAAAATAAATGTATTAAATTAAATGTATACGTTTAAATGAAATGATATCAGACCAGGCATCTTTGTATTGATGTAACAGCACATTTTTTTTTATAACTATATAATATATAAATATATATATGTATATATTTACACAATATAAAATATATATATATTATACATTTTTGTTTATAACTATATAATATATATGTATATAATATATATGTATAAAATATATATGTATAAAATATATACATATTATGCTTCTTTTTTTTTTTCTTTTTTTTATCTAATAGGTGCCCAAGTGGACGACAACATTCCCCGCCGTAACGTCCAGCGCATCGTGGCGCCCCCCGGTGGCCGAGCCAACATCACCAGCCTGGGGTAGGTGCCGCGTCCCCGGCCTGAGTCAGGGTGAACCGCTGCCGGCCACCGCCAGCTCACCGTCCCCGGGCTCCGTCGCCGTCACTCCCGTTCTAACGGTGCCTCATCCGACGCGTGGCCGCAGCGCCGACAAACCCCGCCTGTCACTCTGACTCGACACGAACAACCCCCCATCTCCTCCTCCTCCCCCTCCTCTTCCTCCTCCTTTCATAAATGCACTGTCTGTTATCATAGTGCACAAATGCAATGTCACCCTCATGCACAGCCGAGAAAAGAAAAGGTGTTTTTCTTTGTACTTCCGTCACCCAGTTATTCACTTAGGTTTAATTTAGATTTTTTTAATTGAAGTGAATCGAGGAAAGTTGTTGTGGTCCTTTGAACCGTGTCACCATAGATTCAGTAGTAGTGGTCTCAGATTGCGTTTTTGAAATAATCTCAGACACGTGCCGCGAAACAGCTGTAAACTGCTATTTTGATGAAGGCTCTAAAATGACATTCAGTAGTACTTACTGAACAGGTTCAAGCTGGTGTTATAGCCCGAATAACAACCTCAATAATTATATTTGAACCTTTATAAAGTTAGCATTATTTGACCTTTTCCAATTATATACACACACACACACACACACACACACACACACACTCACACACACACACACACACGCTAGTACTATACAGCCTGTTTGCTGTAAAGCTAGCACTGTTAGATATGTGAAAATCACTTGACGGGGTTCACTTAACTTTGGTAATCCTTTTCATTCTTTACTGCACTTTTGTTGTTCTTCTTTATGCATTGTTGTGACGTTTTAGTTCATTTTTCTTTTGTCTCGAATATTAAATATAGCTACGATGAATATTAAGCTGAGAAATGAGCTGTGAGGGATGGCACTAATATAAAGGGAATGCTAAAAAGATTCAAACACGCTTATTTGTTCCACTGTCCCGAGTAGCATGGCCTCCGTTTATTTTTAAACTAACCACGATAGTATAGGAATCTGTTTTTTTTCCCTTATCACTTTCCTACTCGGTTAGTGGGTGGTTGCCAGGACAACAGGCCCCCGATAATCGCACTGCTGTTTTATTTTGTGTGCGTGTGACATTGACAGACCTGCTGGATCGAGGTTGCCCCTAACAACCTAACTGCACCCAGTGCTATGTGACAAATGCTGTGTCTGTGCAGAGTTGTGGGGGGCTAGCTGCATTCCCCCCACCCCCCCACTTAAACCCAGCAATTGAGTCTTTATAATAATCACCCTACGGGGGCTTACAGGCTGGGCATTTACCAGTCACTCACTTACACCAACCTGCCCTCAAAGCCCCCTCCCCTCCCTATTCCAGGTATGTCATCTTCCCCAGTTTCTAACACTCCTGATGTAATAGTCACTTATAGAAAGGCCTGGACTAATTGCATCAGGTGTGTTGGCACTAGGGAAGATCCCATTTCTGGCATGGCTGGGGGTGCATGAAGACTGGGTTTTCAATCCCCTGGCTTCAAAAAAACGTGATTTTCATCATATACACACACACACACAAACACACACACACACCATTACAAGTCTGGGGGGAAAAAACAGGGGAAACGTCTTTTGTTCGTGCTGGATATGTCTGTTTAACTATTTTTGGAATGTCTTACTTGATATTTCTTGCCTGCCTATTCTAAATGTTATTTGATAGCACACGCTGATAGTCATGTGTCTATGATGACGGTTATCTTTGAAGCATTATCCTGAACAACCGGCACGACTTTTACGACCGAAACAGAAGGAACGCAACGGTATGTGAAACGAAAAGGCAGTTTTTGCTGACGATGACCTCTCAACAGTGTCCAATACTCTGTCGTATGGTTTACCTAGAATAGCCTCCCTCTCATTGGTCCAGTTTGTGTTGTGAACGACATGTACAAAGTGTCCCTCCGTATCCGATGCCTCCTCTCCTAACTCGACATCGTCGCTACTAATCCAAAATGGTGGTCAATTACACGTGGTGGGGGGGCGTTATTTATCAAGCATCTCCGTGTTATAATAAAAACGATTGTTGTTTTTTAACATGGAGCAAGGAGAACTTTTAGGATTCTAGAACAGCATTTCCCAACCGGTGTGCTGTGGGATTTAAGGGGAAGTCACATTTGGGAAAGATAAAAAAATATTTCGCGTTAAGCATCTTTCCGTTTGTTCATCTGGGGTGTGCTGCTATGTGAATATCGTTTATGTAAGTGTGCCCTGTGGTTGGGAAAGGCTTTTCTAGACCATCTCTCCTACTAAAAGCTTGATAAATGCATGTCCTCACAATAGGGTCATGTTCACTATATAGCACTGTATATAGAATGTGTTCTGTTGTTTATTTATTTTTATTTTTTTTCACCAAACCAGTATTACATGCACTGTAAAACACTGTATCTCCTTATCTTTGCGTTGTCAAGTGTAGGTGGTTATGCCAAGCTAGTATGTGAAGTGAATTGCGATTTGGGAAGTTACATAATTATGTTTTCGTTGAGTTTAGACAACGTTGAGAACGGTTGTTGAACCCAGCTGCTCCTCATATAGTGACATGCTGTTGGTCATTTAAGTTGTGTAGACTACCTTAAGATTAATGGTACTCTAAACCCAGACATCATTTGATCCTATCTGTGATGACTTTGATGGATTTAAACAATAAACATTCAACAAAATGATTTGATGTCTATTTTTTTATTATTATTATCTGTTGCTCATAACAGTTACAATACAGTTTGTGGGATGTGAAGTAAACACAGACATTTTTTGAATAAGTTGTTTTTTATTATTTATTACTTATTTTTCAAGTTTCATTTTTGGGTTCCAGTTTCATAGAATACCTATATTACCATTGGTTGGTTAGGGGCTGTGAAAACTTGCTGGTAAAAACGGTTTGTGTTGCTTTTAGAATGTGGCATATGGACATTCAGACTCACAGACTCACAGGCATACAGACACACAGGCATACAGACTCACAGACACACAGACACACAGACACACAGACTCACAGACTCACAGACACACAGACAC
This sequence comes from Galaxias rostratus, assembly GCA_036024795.1. NCBI lineage: Eukaryota > Metazoa > Chordata > Actinopteri > Galaxiiformes > Galaxiidae > Galaxias > Galaxias rostratus. The sequence continues at coordinate 11,057 of JAVQJS010003551.1, read as the reverse complement.
ACAGACTCACAGACACACAGGCATACAGACACACAGACACACAGGCATACAGACACACAGACACACAGGCATACAGACACACAGACTCACAGACTCACAGACACACAGACACACAGGCATTCAGACACACAGGCATACAGACACACAGACACACAGGCATACAGACACACAGGCATACAGACACACAGGCATACAGACACACAGACACACAGGCATTCAGACAGACAGGCATACAGACACACAGGCATACAGACACACAGGCATTCAGACACACAGGCATTCAGACACACAGACTCACAGACACACAGGCATTCAGACACACAGGCATACAGACACACAGGCATATGGACACACAGACTCACAGGCATTCAGACACACAGGCATTCAGACACACAGGCATACAGACACACAGGCATTCAGACACACAGGCATTCAGACACACAGACACACAGGCACACAGACACAGGCATTCAGACACACAGGCATACAGACTCACAGACGGACGGACGGACGGACAGACAGACATACACATACATTAATGCATGTTCACTTTGGCAGACAAGACAATGTGCACATATCAAACTGGTACAAAACAGAACAGCACATTCTGTGGTAGCGGAAAGAGCCAATCATGGAGCCAATCATGGAATCACACTAGGTGGTGACATTTTATAGCAAGCAGAAGTAGTGGCGTTCGATCACTTGTCACGCATGATCTTGAACCTAACCACACTCATGAAGTAATTACAAGCGGAATTGATCAAGCGATGTTTAGATGGACACTGTTTATGCACGCGTCACTAACCACACACCTCCGTACGCTTCCACCGCTCCAGTTGTTATGAACCAAGATGAAACGGAACTTGATTAACAGCGTGTCTACTCTACGGCTGGAAGGCCAGTCCCATCAAAAGTTACGTCACAGAAAAGCCAATCAAAACACTAACCCTGCAGGATAATTACCCCCTCCGGAAACGTTTTTTGATTTTCTGGAACGGTTTGCTCCCGGCTTCGGTATTTATACCATGTCCAATTAGGGTTGACTTGAACTTATGCAATACCAAACTAATTGATAGGAAAAAGCATAGGGGTCGATCATTCCACCCACACAGCCTTAAAAAAAATGGCGAGAAAGATTTTAAAAGAGGAACAAGGAACAAACCTCGTGTTGAAAGCTTCTCACTGTGCAGACATTGAGTCATCATTGGTTGCGGCGATTCTCTACCGCAAAACAAAACACCGTAAGTGCAGTCGTGCTCATCAAAATCGTTTCTACAAATACATCTCCATAATTTGTCCCCTTGTATCCCACCCCTTTCCAATGAGTTGGTCATGCGCTAGCAATCATTAAGTTCTAATGCGTTTCCATCCAACACTGGTTCGAGGCATTTCTCTGGCACAGCTACTAATTAGAGGGTCATTCAGAGGTATTGATGGCAAAGGTTATTCTAGGACTGCGTTCGGTGGAGTCGCCTCCGTTTCAAAACATAAAAAAGGGTCTGTTTTGTGCTAATTCTCTTTCATCTGTATTCCTGTTCAATTGTGTCATTGAACAAAAGAGTTTGGATCCAGTGAAACAACAAGACTCAAACCCATTTCTCCTTCTCTGACTGGTTGTATTAGAGCCAAAGATGCAGTTACGGATCTACATTACAAACAGTCCCATTTCTCCTTCTCTGACTGGTTGTATTAGAGCCAAAGATGCAGTTAAGGGTCTACATTACAAAGGGTCACATTTCCGAGAAACACGATGACATTGAGTTGAGCAGCCGTACAGCCCGCCGGTCAGCGTTGGCCTCCAGCCCAGGGCGATGAGAGGGAAGGAGGGAGAGACGCTCACATGCTGAATAAGGGTTCAGGTCACTGATACCATCTGTGGGTTCGATGGTGGTCACCGGGAGGCGTCCTTCCCCGCCTGATGACGTCCAAACCCAGGCGATGTGACTCACGGAGATCCGTCAATGTCAACCGGGGCTGGAAGACGGTCGGCTTGGCTAAAGTGTGCTTAAGTGCCCCCTCTCTCTCCCACAGCGGTCAGGCTGCCTGCTTTGCCCCCCCCCTACCCCCCCGGGTCTTATGGGAAATACACGCCTTCGAAGTGGCTTCGGAAAGGAGATTGGTTGTACGTGAAGCGCACTGCATCTAATCTTTGCTTTGCTCTGGTAAACAGGGAGCTGTGGCACCACAGGGAAAATGAACCCCTCTAAGAAACCTGACCGATATCTTCCCCTGTCCTTATCCTGTCTCTGTATATATATATATATATATTACAAGCTCCTGTCTTGCCTGTCGGACAAAACTGTAATCTGAATATAGCGTCCAGGACGATAACCTTTTCTATTTAACCTTGTTTGTGGGATTTGGAAGGTTTAAGATGTGAGACGTTAAGTTTGCCAAAGCTCTAAAAGAGCTCTGGGATTTATGATGGTGAGCTATGAGGTCCAAAGGCTGCGGAGCAAAACCTCTGACTGTCATAAAAAATAAAATTAAAAGTCCATTTGCCTGCCGGCCGTGTACGTGAGACGAGTACGGTCGTGGGAACGTGTCTTATCGTATGAGTGCAGTCAGTGCATGTTTCAGGGGGAAACGTTTCTTAGTGACTAAAGCAAGAGTTCCAGTCGGTGACCTTCAATGAGAATATCTCATATCCTTTTATTGGAATATTTAACATGGTATGATGCTTGGTGTCCTCCTGGGTGTTCCCACCCCATAGAAGGGGGGTGTTGTGGTGGGGATTCGTTTGTAGTGGACACAGTGCCTGCCTTCTCCAACTCGCCCTAGCTCTCGCCGCGGGAGGCTGCAGGAGACAAAACATGGTGGCACTGTAGCACGCACAATCCCCACAGTAGCAGGAAGAAGGCTCGGCAAACAGGGATACACAGGGAGAGAAATAACTAGCCTTTTTTTCTTTTTTCAATTTTTTTTTCCTTTTTTTCCCCCAAAATATAATAACAAAACATTTGAAGTAAACCTTGAACTTTATCAGTGACACTGTTATGAATAGGTAGAAAAAGGATGTGTAAACATTACGCTAAGTAGAAAGTATTTGGTTCCTTACAGGGAATGTCAAACGCATAACCCTGGTCACAATAAAGTTACGTAGGTGCATCGACATTCACACAACCACTATCAGATCAACAGAAAAGGTGTGTTGGTTCTTATCAAAAGACACGATCATAGAAATGTTTCACAGCTAAAGGATCTGGATCGGTTGGACACAAGGAACCGGAAGGACATCGCATTACGTAAGTGCAGTCGGAATAGATTTGAGGATATCTCCGGATTTCATTGTCCCAGTCCCCTAAGTCATCGCTAGTCCCATCATGGTAACAGGGAAAAAATATAATATCATGTTCTTTTCACTCGGTATAATAGCAGAGGATCTCGGAGCGGGATCGGGTTGGATGGAAGACGGATCACGACGGGTCACACCGGCTCACCGTTCTCACACACGGTGAGCTGATGAATCTTTATCACCGGGAGGTTTTGTTGCAGCGGTGGCTGGCTTTGGCGGGAGTCTCCCGACAACGTCCCGCCTCTCACACAACAACAGCAGGACCTCTGAAGGCCCCTCCGGCACAGATTGGCCATCTTGGCCCGGCCGGCCTCCGTCGAACCTCCGTGGCCTGCACCGCCCGAACTATTGGAAAAGACCCTCCACTCCCTGGCTTCCTTTGGGGAGGGGGTCCGGGACAGACCGATGGAGGAGGAGGGGCTGAGGCGAGTCGGGCCCCCCCGGCTGTCCAGGGTGCCCAGGGTGAGGGGGTGGCCGTGGACCTGACTTTGGCTCTGGCCTGGGCTCAGGTGGTGAGGGGCCCGGGAGGGAGTTCTCAGACAGTGGACCCCTAGGATACTCAGGAAGGCCTTTTTGAACTCCAGGCTGGAACATGGGTAGATGAGGGGGTTGATGCAGCTGTTGAAGTAGCCCAGCCAGAAGGTGATTTTGAAGACGGTGTCTGAAGCCCTATATGTCGGAAATATGGAGCCTGCGAGGGTAATCGGAAAAAAAACATGAGGGGAAAAAAGGAGGAAAATAAACATTTGAGACAACAAGGCTGTTCATCTGTTTCAGATAGCGTTTTCGTTACGATCGTAGCGGCACTCACTTCAAAATCCCCAAGAGATGTCACGTAAAAGCTTTACGGGCTAACAAATTGAGTTGGTTTTGTTAATTCCGTAATCAAACGGATGATCTTATAAGCTCACACGATAATATACCTAGCAGCGCCACACAGATGGCCACTATTGACTCTGTTATGTCCCCAGGATTATTTGAAAGTAGGCCTGCTACATGTAAGCCAATTCCACACAGGGCAAGCGTTGAGCTCAGAGCAAGCTGCCTTTCACGTCGAACGCGTTTAGTTCGGCGTGAGATACTTTGTTAGATATTGGGTATTTATTTTCAAGAACACTAAAATATGCCACCAAACATCAAGCTTTGCAGTTCTGTAAAAAAAAATATTGAGGACAAGGAGTCTTAACATGGAGAGAGTCCAGACTTGAAGGATTGTCTGTAATGGTAGGCTACTCCTTCTTACAGCCCCAAGCTAAATCAAAAGTAATTGTATGTTTAAGTTCCTGGATGCACTGGAAGTGGTACATCTATCTTCCGAGGAGGGAGAGAGGGGGCTGTCAACTCAGATTCCTTATGTGGAGAAGGTTTTTAACAAAGGCTTTTCTTTTCTCTCTCTCTCTCTCTCTCTCTCTCTCTGTCTCTCTCTCTCTCTCTCTGTCTCTCTCTGTCTCTCTCTTTATCTCTCTGTCTTTCTCTTTATCTCTCTGTCTCTGTCTCTCTCTCGTTTTCTCTTTTTCTCTCTCTCTCTGATTTCTCTTATGAAAAATTAACGTGTGATCGAAGATGAATTGAAAGAGGACAAGGAACAGGGAGGAGGAGGGTCGGGGGGAAATGATTTTGTGTTTAGTGGTAGGTCTCTCTCTTCTATCTTTTCTCTGGGACCAAATCACCACATCTTGGCCTTGCACACTCAGTTTGGGCGTTTAGAGGGGCTGTGAAATGAAGGTATAACGGCCATATTTAGATGTACTCTTTGTTTTTTAAAATGTCAAATCCATAAAAAGCCAATGACACACAACAGGGGCTAGGAAAATCATTTGAATCATAATTGCCTTCCTGCACCAAACTGCATCTGTTCGAGAATGGCAAACTGAACGGAATAAAATAAGACTATTTCTAATGAGAAAAAATGTTGAACTATTAAATTGTATCAATTACATGAACAATTAATTGTAGTGTGATTCAGACTATCAAAAACGTGATCGATTTATCTTTGGGTTTAGTGAGGCCAGAATGGGAGTAATACAGTTAGAATTGTTATGAATAGATAAATATTGTAATATTTGTACAGGTTTAGCGAATGCAGAGAAGCATTTTTCTTGATTTTTGTCTTAGTTCTGTTTACTACAGCATGCCTTTAATCAGTTGGGGAATCTATTGGTTTTGTTCTTTTCTTTTTCTAATTCAGTTTCATTTTTTTCAAGATTATATGCTGTTTTAAGAGCCCGACTGCAAATTTGATTTTGTGTTTCCGTTGTAAAATAAAGGTTACATTTTGTTTTTTTAAATAAATGTAATTGAGTGTAAAATGGCAGGGAGAGACAAAAGCAAATCCGTACCATTAGTATGCAAAAGCCAACGACAGTGGAGAGTCCTATGTAACTCTCCTGACCGTCTGACAAGCGTTTCGGTTTGTCGTTTCAACAAAGTAAAAATAAATAAATAATAATGAAAAAAAGAACTTTTTTTGCCTCAGAAACAGAATATATTTTTTGCCAGGCAGATTAACACTAACACCACATGCTGTTACGTCACGTTGTCCTTGAGGCTGTTATGTGTTTGTAGAGAAGGCAGCCAACCATGTCAAGGCAGAAGGATCACCCCAAAATAATCTCCCCCTCCCTCTTTCCATTGTAGTCGCTATATTTACAAGCATGAGAGTGTGTAATACATTTAAACCCTTAGGAGTTAAGCAGCAAAAAAAAAACAACACTTGATTTGTGTTTTCTTCCCATGTATCCTCCCAGGGGGAGGAGGATGAAACTAACATGAGGTGAATTCAAAGTAACCACGCGGTGCGCGAAGTGTCTTTCCTTTCAGTCCTCCGACCAATCGGAGACGGCGACCGGGATTGTCCTTGGTCAGAGGTAAAGAACAGAGCAACGCCGACCAATCCGCCGACTGCAATGTGCCTAATCTGCTGCCCCTGCCACAGTGACGCTGATGAGAGGCTCCCTTAAGTGAGTTCCCCAGTGAAATGCAAAGCACCTTCTAGGGGCTAACGCAGAGGAGAGAAGAGGGGGAGGCGGTGAAAGAGGAGGAGAGAAAGTAGGGGATATGGAGGGCGGAAGAGGGGATGAAAGCAGGGAAGGAGGGAAGAGGGGGATATGGAAGGAGGGAAGAGGGGGGTATGGAGGGCGGAAGAGGGGATGAATGCAGGGAAGAATGGATGAGGGGGGTATGGAAGGAGGAAGAGGGGATGAAAGAAGGGAAGGAGGGATGAGTGGGGTATGGAGGGCGGAAGAGGGGATGAAAGCCGGGAAGGATGGATGAGGGGGGTATGGAAGGAGGGAAGAGGGGACTTGGTGGCGGGGAGGGTGATGCTCGACGTGGTGCAGAAACAGCCGCGCCTTGTCAAGGTCTAGGAATATTTTAACTGGCGGAGGGTGATCTCAAGTGTGTCTGTGAAATATGAGGAGATGTCATGTCCGGTGGAGAGTGCTCAGCTCATCAGCTCCCACCCCAGCCTTTTGATCAAAGAGAGAGAAAAGATAGTCTGCGAGGCCCTGTGCCTGCAGTATTTATTTCACAGTTTGTGTATTTATATATATGTTTGGTATACATGCGTCGTTGTTAGTCAGAAATGGGTCGGAAATATTTTTTGAAATATCTGACACTTTTCAAAGAGTCCTCGATTAATCACAACTTGTCCACCTTATTTCCAGACTTTGACAAACTCATTCGAACACGCCGCGAGCTTTCCAATCGTCCGTCGTGTTTCTGGATGGGTTTAATGAGCCAGGCCCTCGGTGTGAGTCAGTATGCAGTAAGTAGCTTCCTGTTCGACTGCCAACATGTAGTACTAAATGAGATCAGAGCATTGCATCCCAGCTGCTCACCAAGCCTGTAGGCTGATCTCAATGACATCCAACCTTTTTATGTGATCTCGGAAAAAGCAATTCAATTAGCGGCCGAAACTATTAATTTCAAAGGCACTTAAAAAATCCGCCAGGACAAAAAATCCATAAAAGCATCTGCAACAGGCAATTCGAGTATATGTAAATGGACATTCCAACAGTATGCTTTCTGTTTGTTTGTGTTTTTTTTTTGCACTTTCTTTTCTAACTGCGTGTGGCTGGCTCAGACTTTGCCTGGGCATTTGTTTATTTATTTTTTTTAACTTGGAACTACTTTTGATTAATAATGGGAGTTCACCCGCTAGACTCTAATGAATATCTATTTTTAGGCATCCCCCCCCTGCCGCCCCCCCCCCCCCCCCTCCACCGTCACATCCCCACGCAGTCTGGTTTCTAATTCATTTACAACTGTTCCTACCTCACAGAGAACAAAGACTGTCGGACAATAGAGAGGTGCTATGCCAATAAACCCTTCCCTGACTCATTTTTCATTTTCTGGTGTACTATGACTTTTCTCTTTTTTTTTTCTTTCTCCCTTTTCTTTTCATTTTCTTTTTGTGTTGAGCCATAAGAGCCAATTATGTTTTTGTTTTTTTTCCTCCGTAAAATTCAGTCATCTTCACACCCATTTATTATTTTATTTAAAAAAAAAAAAAATCTTTAAATTCTACTTTTATCACAGAGGCTGGTTATAAGAACTATATTTAGGAATGGAGGGGCGGCGGTGCGGGTAGCTGGTGGGGATTGAGGGAGACAGCCTTTTGGCAGGGCAGTGACTCACCGATGGGCATCACCAGAAAGAAGGGTAGCCAGCACAGCACGAAGCAGCCCACCACGATGCCCAGAGTCTTGGCTGCTTTCTTCTGGCGGGAGAACTTCAGCAGGCGGAGGGCGAAGTGCGTGCGTCCCTGCAGCGCCTCGTCCTCCGAGGCCGTGGTGTTGCCGCGGTGAATCCTCAGCGTCACGCTCTCCGAATCCCACTTGTCCGTCTTCCGGCCGTCCCGCAGGCCCCTGTTCTCGCGGCGCGCCACCACGTACACGCGGCAGTACATGGCCAGGATGACGGCCAGGGGCAGGTAGAAGGAGCCCACGGCGGAGAAGATGGCGTACGCCGGCTCCTCCGTGATCTGGCAGACCGTCTCGTCCTCAGGGGCCGGCTCCTTCCAGCCGAACAGGGGCCCGATGGAGATGGTCACGGACAGGGCCCACAGCCCCACCAGGGCCGCCAGGGCCCGCCGCTCCGTCACGATGGTCGGGTAGCGCAGCGGGTAGCTCACCCCGATGTAGCGGTCCACCGAGATCACGCAGAGGCTCATGATGGAGGCCGTGCAGCAGAGCACGTCCACGGCCGCCCACACGTTGCAGAAGGGCCGGCCGAACACCCAGCGGCCCAGGATCTCGAAGGTGGCGGAAAACGGCAGGACGATTGAGCTGAGCAGCAGGTCGGCCACGGCCAGGTTGACGATGAAGTAGTAGGTGACCGTCCGCAGGTGGCGGTGGCACACCACCGAGAGGATGACCAGGATGTTGCCCACCACTCCGAACAGGATGAAGGTGCCCAGCACCAGGCCCAGTCCCACGGCCTTGGCCACGTTCACCTGGGGGGTCAGCGGCTGGCTGCAGTTGGAGCAGTTCTCCGCGGGGGGCTCCGAGGTCATGCCGGCGTCCACCATGGGAACCATCTGTTCCTGGAACCGTCCTGCTGATGACCTCTCACTCCACAGGCCTGCACAGACAGCACGGAGAGAGTGGAGGGCGTTGCTATAGACCCGCGGAGAACACACACAGTCCCTCCCTCTCCTCCTCCAAATTCCATTAGAATAACGATCACATTAAAGCCGTCTTGTCAGGGCATAACTTGACTGATGTTGTCTATTTCTAACGAGTTGCATTAGGATAAAAGGGTGGAGAAATAAGCATGGGCAAAACGCTGAAGGGGAAAACGGACATAAAGCATGCGGGGGGAATGCTGTTGCGTTAGCAGCGTGTCGCCGCCGACGACGCTGATGTTAAACCACACGTTACGTTGCAGCTGGAGACGAGGGAGGTGTCTCCGAGGGGAAAGGAGTCACCTCTGCCACACGCCGAATCCTCTTTGTCGGATAATGAGAGTGGTGGGTGGGGGTGGGTGACTGTGCGAGCCTCCTGTGTCACGTCTGTGCGTCAACTCCCTCAGGGAAAGCGTGCATCTCGTCTCAGGGCCTGGGTCCACTTCGGGGAGGAATAACGGGGGAGTTGTGGAGGAGGACGCAGAGGAAGACTAACGTGGCGCGATTAGACTTTGTAAACCGTTCATTACCATTCTGCATCACTTGATGAGAGGAGCATCGTTATCCCGGTCGATATTCAGGAGAAGGGGGCGGAATTGACATCTAGGTCCGGCCTGTAGGTTGATCCAGCCACGGCTTACAGCAGATGTGCAGGGGTGAGGGGGCTCCACCGCGTGGGGTTAAGCCTGCAAGAGGAGACCGAAACCACGATATGAGATTGAGTTATCCTGAACTGGCAAAGCGATGACAGGAGTGAGCGAGTTAGCGAGCGAAAGGAGGCCATGTCTCACAGACATCGTCTGTGTCTGATCAATGAGGGCAGTGTGGCCTTATCTGGGGAGTTATCGATCGGACACGCTGGGTTGAGGTTTTGAGGAGAACACGAACCCATTCCAGCCACAGCTATCGGAGTGACCGGCGAGGTGTGTCATTGAGCGGAATTCTAAACAACGCTAGAAGATTAGGGTGGTAATGAAGAGAGACGTGACTATATTACCATATTCCCCGAGAATGTTTACGTCGTCACTAGATCGATCTCTGCCCCCTTTTCGGAGCTTAATGTTTTGTTCTCGTGGAGGCAAAGAGCAAAGTCATTGAATGGCATTGTTGGCATTTGTCTCGCTAATTAAAGAATGACCCGTAGAACATGGAGGACGCCAATAGACAACCTACCATGTTGCAGTCCAACCCCCTGGTTAATCATTCAATCATCGTTCTATATGAATTGTCTCTCAATAATTATTATGCAGTCAATTTTGTGATGTTATACGATTTGAAAAGAATAAATGATGTAACCGTTTGCTATTTTGTAAGCTATAGTCGATACCATATCAAAAACAACTTCACTTGATTGGTTTTGTGTGTGTGTGTTTGCCTTCTTTGTCCACCATAACGAAACAGAAGGTATAATTTTGGCAAATGAGATTTCAGTACCACTTGTTTCCAAACATCTGTTTATAAAATGGAAACAGAATCCTCCTTAAGCAAAATGTGATTTGTTTTCTGATGTTATGAGCTAAAAAAAAAGGTATTCTATAACTGTAATCTGCTGATGAGATTCATCTCGGTATATTGTGTTTTCATTGTATTACTTTCATTCCCAAACAAACATCCTTTGTACTCTGTTATTTTAAAAGCGTTACCTTTGTCCCTTACGAAACACACAATCTGCCAGATGTGAAGTAAATCCTGTCTTTGCAGCTTATACCAACATTTCTTTCTGAATGTCCAACACTGAACGTGGATCAGACTACGACTACAAAACAACACGAAAACAAAGTAGAAATGGACTGTGGCTTTGGAATTATTTATTTATTTATTTTTTGGGGGGGCTTTGGTAAGCAGCTTTATCTAAAATGTCGTCCCATGTCATCCGAGTTGGAACTTCATCATCCTAACAATCTATCTGGGTAATCCTCAAGGGGGGTCAAGTGTTCTTAACAGAACCACTTCCTGTCCCTTGGTACCAAACCTCATTCTAATGGATTACAACAAAAAAAGAAAAGAAAAAAAATTGTCCCTAAAAATAGAGCCTAAGACAGAGTGGTGAACGATGGTATACTAGACAGTGCAGGGTGTAATGGAGGATGCAGACACATGTTATCCGGTTCTCTCTCTCTCTCTCTCTCTCTCTCT